>VDFB02118567.1:0-31758 GCA_007258455.2 Sequoia sempervirens
CTCTCTCTCTCTCTCTTGCCCACCCTCCACCTCCTAATTACTCTCGGGTATATAGAGAGGAGTAAGAGGGAGATAAAAAGAGAAATAGAGATAGAGATATAGAGTAGAGAGATGGAGGGAGAGATGGAGTGAATGAGAGAGAAAGGGGGAGAGGGAGATAGCTCAATAGATAGAGGGGGGAAGAGGGAGTGACATAGATAGTGGGAGATATAGAGATATAGAGAGCGAAGGGAGAGATATATCAATCACCCTCCCTATATCTCTATCTATTCATCCTTATCTCTTTATCTCTCTACCCCTCTCTATCTCTTTGTCTCTCTTTCTATTTGTATGTTTGTCATTATCTCCCTCTCTCTCTATATTTTCTTCCCTATATTTATCTTTGTCTCCTTAAGTGTGCAATGGGTACATTGAAGAGGTCTTAAAGGAGAACTATCATATCTTTAATCAAATGGCATGCTACCTTGAGCATAACTCCCCAAGGACACATGCCATCCTAGATTGTTGACATGAAATAACCAATCAAAATTTAGTTTCTCTCTCTCATATTAATAGATATTACTATTTTTTTTTTAATAAAAAGGGTAAAAACTTTATTGAATATCAGAAACCAGCATTACAACCAAGGCAAGGGTAGAAGCCCGAAAATAACATAGACAAGAAACCAAAAACTAACTCATTCAACACCCCCACTGTCCTTAGCGAGAGCCCTCTCCAAATCCGGCCTAAGCTCTTGAGGGATCTGAACCCAATCATCAATCTTCCAATTCTCCAAATGCTCAGAAGCCCACTTGGCTAGACAATTAGCAGTCCCGTTCCATTCATGCAGAATGTGGACAAAGGACACCCTTTCCATAAGATTACCAATCTACAAAATCTATTGCACAAGAATAGCCAACTGCTAATTCACATCCGACGTCCTCCCTTGATTGAGTAAATTAATCAGAACCTATGAATCAGATTCACAAATAACCCTACGCCACCCCAACTCATAGGCCTTCTCCAAGGCATACAAAATCGCCCAACCTTCCATAAGGTTGATAGTCTGCGTCCCCTTATGAATGGAAAAGAGGAAAACCACAGAGCCAGAAGAATCCCTACCGACCCCACCAACTCCAGCGGGGCAAGGATTTCCCCTAGAAGAACCATCAGTATTAACCTTCAATATTCCCACAGGGGGAGGAAGGTAGTTCCCCTACCGTTGGACACGCTGCCCCACCCGCCTACCTTTCTGGCCACAAGGCACGAAAGGGGTTAATCCCTGGATGCCCAGTCGGGCCACCAACTCTGCATCTTTCTTCTCCAGCGGCAGCTCCACATCCCCCTTGACTTGAATAGTCTCCTGAATCATCCCAAGAACTCTAAACCACACCTGATGAACTTGCAACAAATCCCCTATGAAAATCCTCCTATTCCTTTCCAGCCAAATCTGCCACAACAAGAAAATAGGTCCCGCCTGCCAAGCATCTTGCAAAAAAGAGGCCCTCAAGGGAGGTCTGCCCAAGCTAGACCAAAAATCCACTAAGGAGGAAGCATGAACATAGGGACTGTTCCAAACACTCCACCAAGAATGCCAGAGCTGCACAACAAAAGGATACCGAAAGAAAAGATGTGAAGAGTCCTCTTCACCTTTCCCACACAACACACACTTAGACGGGCCCTGGAATCTACGCTTTTGGATATTATCCCAGGTCAAACACTTGTTCCAAGCCAAAATCCAGGCAAAGCAATTACACTTCGGCCAAGAAAACTTATTCCAAACCTTCTTCCACCAAGGAACTTCTTCCCCCACAAACCTTTGAGAAAACAACCTCCGATAACCCGACGCAACCGTGTAGTGACCCTTCGGATTAGGAGACCAAGCAAGGATATCCCTGTCCTGGAGGGGATTGCACTGTCTGCCCAAGAGAATATTATGTAGAATCCTACATTCCCCCACCAAACCATTCACCGACCACTCCTCAGGAGTCTTCCACCTAGCACCCACAAGCTGACCCTGAAAAGAAAGCACCTTAAAATCACTTACCCTCGTCCAACCAGCATCACTGAAACTCCTACTTAGGGCCACCAAGTCAGGGAACTGAGTGAGGAAGGGAGGATGACCATCCCAAGAGTCATACCAAAACTGAACCTCCGTCCCACTCCTACAAATCCAAAATAAGCTATCCTTGACAAGTGCAGCTCCCTTCTTGAGAGTAGCCCAAATAGCCAAACCCTTACCCAACAAGGGGTAGCGAGGGATATCTTCCCCAGAAATACCTTGAAAGTACTTATAGGAAAGGGTCCTAGCCCAACTCCTATCCTTCTCCGTGCACCATCACCAATAAAGTTTCGCCGCCAAAGCCATCCCTGCCAGTGAGGAATGCCTCAACCCCAAACCACTAAGCTGCTTAGGACAACAAACAGTATCCCATCTAACCAGACTCCACTTGGAAGACAACAAACTACCAGCCCATAAAAACTGTCTCGCCAAAGAGTCCAATTCCATAACAAAGCCTTTCGGGGCCACCTGAAGCATACACTGATAAAAAGGAAGAGCTTGGACCACAGACTTTAGCAGCTGAACCCGCCCAGTAAAGGACAACCATCAGTTGGTCCAGTGAGTAACCTTCAAACGAAATTTATCCAAGATAGGCAGCCATGAATCCTTCATTAATTTGCCCACCGCGATAGGAACCCCAAGGTAAGACAGAGGGAGAGTTCCAATCTAAAAACAAAGAAGCTGCGCAATTCTCCTCTGGATAGGATCCGGAGTATTAAAGAAATAGATGGAAGACTTGTCCTCATTGATTGATTGACCTGAAGCCTCCAGATGCATATCCAACACCCTGCGAATATTCGTTGCCTCACGAATAGTAGCCATTCCCATCAAGGCAATATCATCCACAAATTGCAAGTGACACTAAGGGGGTAAATCACCTCCCCACCACCACTCCTGAATAAGGCCCAGCTCCACCTGACATCTCAGAAGGCGTCCCAAACCTTCCACCAGCAGAATAAACAGGTAAGGGGAAAGAGGGTCACCTTGCCTTATCCCGCGAGAGGCTTCAAACAACTCAGAATGCTCCCCATTAGTAAGAATAGAAAAAGAAACCGACGTGATGCAACTCATGACCCATTGAATCCAATCATCACCAAATCCAAAAGTGGCCAGGACCTTCTAAAGAAAAGACCATCAGACTCTGTCATACACCTTTGCCATATCCAACTTGATAAACATAGTCTTTTCTCTAGAAATGGCCATAGAATGGATGGTCTTCGTAGCTATAACAATACCATCCAGAATTTGTCTCCCCTCCACAAAACCACTTTTCTCCTCTGAAATGAGTAATTGCAACCACTTCTTCAACCTATTAGCAATTAGCTTTGAAATAATCTTATACACCACATTGCAGAGGGATATAGGCCTAAATCTGCTCAGCCTATCCACCCCCTCACACTTGGGAATAAGCGACAAAAAGGTGGAATTCATGGCCTTTAACATTTGCTTATTTTGTTGCGACTCTTTGACCAACTCTAATAAATCAAGTTTGATGGTCTCCCAAAACTCTTGGAAGAATTCAACTGGGAAACCATCAGGGCCAGGGGCTTTTCCTTTCTTCATCTGAAACACCATCCCCTCCAACTCTTCCAAAGTGATCTCACCCATAAGATCCTCCCTCATCTCCCTAGACACCAGCTGAGGGATGCACGAGAGGACCTGAGCTTCCTCCACCGAGTTCCCCTGCAAATCCTCCCTGAAAAGGGAAGAAAAATAATGAACAGCCTCATCGGAAATACTCTAAAAGGAGTTCAGAGTCTCTCCCCTATCTGTGATCAAAACAGGAATAGAATTACCATGCCTCCGCGCCTTAACCGAATTAAAGAAGAAAGCAAAATTTTTATCCCCTTCCCGAAGCCAATCAATCCGAGCTTTTTGTTTCCAAAAGATCTCCTCCCACAATTCCCATTCCTCCAAAACCTTCAAAGCCCTAGACTCCTCTTGCATCAAAGGCTCAGTCACCCCATTCTCCCTCATCACCCTAGTAATACCATCCAACTTAGCTTGTGCATCAACCTTAGCTTTAAAGACATTCCCGAAACATTGCTAATTCCAACGCTTAAGCTTGTACTTGACAAACTGAAGCAGATTAGTAAAAATATGCATTGCCCTGCCAAAGGCAGGTCTGCCCTCCCACCACCATTGAGCCACATAATCATGGAGATCTGGATCCCATAACCACATAAGCTGGAATTTGAAGGAGGGCCTGAAGGGTCGGCCAGCCGAGATGACAGAAAGCTTTATAGGCCAATGGTCAGAGCCCCTCCAGTCCAAAATCTCTGAGCTAGAGGACCACCTATCACCCACCCAAAAGCAAGAAACCATAAACTAATCTAGCTGCTTTGCGATGCAGTTTTCACCAATCCTCTGATTGTTCCAAGTAAATAGACCATTTCCAGGCTTGATATCAACAAGATTCAAAACAGAAATATTTTCCTGGAATAGGAGAGCTGAGGCTTCCAATCTTATGGTACCACCCCGCTTCTCAGCAATCTCTGTGATAGCATTGAAGTCACCCCCAATAATCCACGAAAGGTAAGGATCCATACTTCGTACATAACGAATATTTGACCACAACAGATGCTTGCCCTGCATATCCATAGGTGCATAAATGTTGGAAAAAAGAACCGACTGCCCCGAATCATAACAAGAGGCCATCAAAGAGATAGAGAACTTGAAGGACATCCACCACTTAGGGAAAATTTTATGAGGGTTCCATAAGCAAGCCACCCCTCCAGAGGACCCCTGAGCACCAATGCATTGGAACTCACCGTCCCTCCATAGCTTGGGCATTATACCCATCATACCATCCACAGAAAGCTTGGTCTCTTGCAAAAAAAGAATATCAGGAGACTGACATCTAACCAAATTCCGAACAGCTTTTTGTCTAGGGCCACTGTTCAAGCCCCTAACATTCATGATAGAACAATCATTTCAAAGGGCTTTAGAAGTGAGAATCCAAAGTCTTGACTGACCCTGACTCCACCAAATTTTCCCCTATCAATTTAATCTTCTCCAAATCCTTTTTCCTACCCAACTTAGCAACTTTCTCCGCCCCTCCTTTCTTAAGATCTTTTTACAAGATACCCAAATGAGGAGATGGCTTATTGTTTTTTCCCCCCTCTGAACCTGATCTTCGCATAGGATGAGCCAAAGCCTCACTATCCTTCACCACTACTCCTAATTATTTCTGAGCCTCCATCTGTAGATCTGATTCCAAATGCAAGGCTCCATCCTCCTGTAGAGCAGGAGAGACCCTGGGGCTGATCCTGTCTTGTCAATAGCCTCCCCCATCTAGCTCAACTCCTTGTAAGCCCAAACCCACCACCTACTGGGAAGCTTGCTCCAACTCAACCTCTTGCTGCAACTGATCAGAACCCAAAATACCTTCATCCAAATCAACCAAACCAGGATTTACTTCCTGCTGGCTAAGACCCTCCAAAACCTCAAATCTATTAAAAGTATCCTCATCCTGCCTCTCTTTCATAGTCCTTTTTTGCCCCTTATTTCTGTTTCGAGATCTGACGGGAATATAGCTGTCCTCCCTGGTACCACCACCCTGAATAGGACCCTTGCCCTTATCCACCCTAGGTGGATTGTCGGGAGGCTGAGAAGAGTTAGTCTCCAAAGGCTTAGCCCTTGGGCATCTACGCTGTAAGTGGCCATACTCATGACACAAACAACATCTAAAAGGTAAGGTCTCATAGTCAAGCTGTTGAACCCATGAGTAAGAACCTATACACACCTCTAAAGAGTCTGGAAAAGGTTTACTTAAATCAATTTCCACACAGAACCGGGCAAATGTCATTACCTTTTTGAATTGTGTCTACTGCGAAGAACCCACAGGTTTACCCAGCAAAGAAGCTAGTAAATGCAAAACATCGTCACGCCAACACTCGATCAAGAGCCTCGGTAGTCGAACCTAGACTTGAACCCGAATAGGATTCTCCTCGACTGGATTGAAGCCCGCATGCCATGGCTTGATAAACAATCCTACCTGATTGTAAAAATAAGGACCTCCTTCAAAAACCTTGATCCTATCTGCCATGCAGTCAAATGAAACCATAAAATACTTATTTTCCAGGAGCTTAATCTCCATCTCTCCCTCTGGCAGCCAAGTCCTCTAGGCCTAGGCCTCCAAAAATTACAGCGAAATCTTCAATCCCAAAAATTTACAATACAATGAGTGACGTGAGTAGTACTCAATATCTTCTATGAGCATCTCCATCGGGATCACAACATTCGGCCCCTCCTTGCACCTTTCTAGGCATCTGTTAATCTTCGGAAACTGAAACCCTCCTGTCGGTCCCATCTCATTCTTGTCCAAGTTCTGAGAAAATAAATTATTATCATAAAGGCGTGACCATGTGGCAAGGGTTTCAAGCCAAAAGCATTTCAAAAATTCAACTTGGCTCCAAACCCCGACGACTCCCCATTCTCCATTGAAGAAAAGAACAGATACTACGCTACACAACCAAACCCCCAAAAAGACTTAGGGTCATTAAACCCCACACCAGGGTAAGCACCCCACACACCCCCACCAACAAGGAGTGACACACAAGAAAAAACTCCCACAACACCACCCAACACCAACCACAAAAACCAACACCCCCGGCTCAAACACCCCACGACACCCTAAACCCTAACCCGCAACCCAAACCAAGCAAAGGCGGGCACCAAGAGCCACCATGCCCACCCCACCACAGCCCCCAAGACCAAACGCCACCACCCTTAGCTGAAAATGCCCCCGCCTTCAGCAAACAACGCCACCAAAGGCACCACAGACCACCCCGGAGCCCACAGCAAGGCCGACCAGCAACCAAAAAGACAACCCCAACAGACGACGAAACCCCCCCCACAGCACACAACTCGAAGGACAGTAAAATGAGCTAGGGCATGGGCGCCCTAGCTCGGCTCACACAACTTGAGAACGCCATCCTCATCTTTCCCTACTACTATTATATTAAATATATATTATATTAATTATATTTTGTATTATATAAAAATATACTTATTATTAATTATTAATTATAATAATTTTGTTAAAGAATATAATATCTAATTATAATAAGTTGAATAATTATATTATTTATTATGTAAAATATAGCTAATATATAGTTAACTATATTGTAGAATATTAAAACCTAGCTAAATGGCACCAAAATTTTGAACTTAATTAACATATGTAAAACTAAAAAGTTGTAGCTCACAAATTGGAGAAGTGAAAGGTCAATGCCAGTGGAAGAGTTTGGAGTAGTGAAAACAAGGTCAATGCCAGCATCAAGGAAGAGTTTGGAGTGAAAACAAGGTCAATACCAGCGTCGAGGAAGAGTTTGGAGTGAAAACAAGGTCAATACCAGCATCGACAAAGAGTTTGGAAGAGTGAAAACAAGGTCAATATCAGCGCCAGGGAAGAGTTTGGAGGAGTGAAAAAAAGGAAAATACCAACACCGAGGACGAGGTTGAGGGCACTCACGGAAAATTGACAACCAAGGGGCAATGAGTACTGTAAGTTTGGCACCCCCATTCTCTTTAACCTTCAATTTTCATGCCTAGTTTCCAAAGATCTTCTCGTACATTGGCACCCCCATTCTCATAAAATGGTATAAGATAAGACAGAAAAAATAAAATAGCTTATACAGAACATATCCACCTACAATCCCATTCAAGCATTTTAATTAATTCTTTGAATTAAACCTAAAACAAGAATCATACCCACCACAACAGTGAGATGAATGAAACAACCTTTGATCATTTTATTCAAAATTCAGATATGCTTGTACAATGGAGAGACATGAGTTTGAATTAATCATATCAATTCAAATGCCAGTACTGTCATAAAACATCAAATCCCCATGAATTCAAAACCTACTATAGAATGACTCAAAACCTAGATTGCATTTTCCCTAAAACCATCAAACTTTACAATTTGCTATGCAAATTCATCTAGACTCGACCAAAAATATCTAACTTGCTAACCCGTACTTCTGGCCTTGAAATCCTTCTTATAGAAAAAGGAGCAAACAAGCATCGGGCTAGAAAGCACACGTGTCATCAGCCAATTGGACCGCCTTGTACTCTTCATCAGTTGGCCAATCAAAATTGATCACCTCATTCACCTTGACACTATAAGGTTTGTAATTAACTGCCACCTGATTCGCTTCTCTTTCAAAAGACTCCAAGAATGAGCTGGTGCTAATGATTTTGTCCATACAACTCACCAAAAAATCATAATCTGAGTTACCCTATTTTTCAGGGTTTTGTAGTCCAAACATGATATAAAGTGGCTCTTACACTTTTTGTGATTATTGTAGCTTGTGTAAGAGGCCCCATGGATATTGTTGTAATTGTAGGATGCATGAATAGGGCTGTAGGATGAGAAATAAAGAAGGTATAGCTCTGTCCTCAATAGTTTTGTGAAGAAAAGCATGTGAAATGAGAGGTTCAAGCCTAGGTTTCAACAAAACATGTATGGGAATCTGATTTTATGAATTTTTATCCATATCTGAGACCTAATGGGTTGTTCCCAACATTGAATATAATCACACACACACACATATATATGTATATATGTATGTATATGTTTTTTAAATGTAAATGTAAATGCAATTCTGGATGCTCTCCTAGAACAATAAATGCAACATATCATTAAAGAAATCTATATCTATGTATATAAATGTGTATTTCTAAATGCAAGTGTAAATGCAAAGAACATATGGTTTTGTAGTGTTATAGATACAACATATCCATAAATTAATGTAATTGAAATTCTAAAGTCTTCAACACATATAATATGAAATCGATCAAACTATTAAACTACATGAGAAATAAATGAAAATAGTAAATGCATATGTATGTGTATTTGTAAATGTGGGTGTAAAATAAATAAGAATAATGAAAATTATAAAAGAATACAAGGAAAGGTCTCCTCCCTTCTTGGTAGTGATAACCTCCTCCACACACAACCCTTAAAAATTATGAATAGAGGAATATAATCTTTGAAGAACTCAAAGTTGATTCTCTCCTACCTAATGCAATTAGTCATTTTATCCTTGCAAACATTTATAGTGATTACTAGAGGCACATAGACCAATTCTTCATAATAGAAGAATTTGATTATACTTTTCCAATGATGGCATTATGAGAAAACCTTAGGTTAAATGAATAATTCCTAGCTAAGTTCTTTAAATCATGTCCAATCGTATAAGAGAAGACCGATGCTATGTGTACCTGGATACCATGGAGAAAGGCTAGTCTTTGGGCTCTTTCATCAATCATCCTACCTTAAAACATACCAAAAATCTCCTAGCAATTAGACATAGGAAGGTTTAATATGACTTTTAAAAAAATTATTGCCAAAGCGTAAACTTATGATGACTTAACCAGGCCTAGTACACACTCCCTCCCCATTAACCACTTAGACATATGGAAATTAAATGTAAATTTGCTGTTATGTTTAGTCATGTAGGTGTCCAATAAACCACTTGATGGTGTTTCCCTTCAAGTTTATTTACTTGAATG
Source organism: Sequoia sempervirens (assembly GCA_007258455.2). Classification (NCBI taxonomy): domain Eukaryota; kingdom Viridiplantae; phylum Streptophyta; class Pinopsida; order Cupressales; family Cupressaceae; genus Sequoia; species Sequoia sempervirens. Next base: position 9,563 of record VDFB02118567.1, read on the forward strand.
AAGAGCAAAATTCCTTTGATTACAATTAGAGAATACATTTGAGGCCTTGGTTGTGTAACTAGTGGACCATAGTCACATTTAACACTTGTTACAAAGTTTGGGAGTTAAAACGTTAAGTAGATTTGATTTGTGATGGACACATTTGGACGGTAGTAACAATAACTTGCAATCTATCAAGACTTGATTACCTTATAACCTGTGAAATTCTAGTGATGAAATGATAGATTAATCATAATGTCACCTTGGGATCACATCACCATGAAAGAACTTCATCCAACATCCTTATGAGTGAGGTACCACCAAATAGGTATTTTTCAGATTTGTCTTCCTTGAGTGAGGGAAATTCAAGAAGAGAAGAGGAAGACATGTAGTATGTCTAAAAGAGGGAGATCTTCTAGAGGTCAAAAGATTAGAAGAAAATTAATGTAACACATGGAATTTTTTCTAGCTGAAGAGTCATATTCTTATGATGATGAGAGCATAGACGACGTCGAGATGCCCTTGAGGTACAAACATCTATGGAAACAATGGGCACCCAAAGAACTTCCTCCAATAAACATTGATTTTTGTGTCAACAAGAGGATATATCGCAAGCACCATCGTCATTACATGGTTTGGGCCTATTTTGCTTGGACAACATAAAAGGTGTATTCAGTAAAGTGCTGGATTGTTGGGAGGTATGTTGGACCTACAGTTACAAGGTGGATGCAAGCTGGTTGATATACGAGAAGTACATCACGTGGTAATACTGCTGCGACAAATTATATACAACCAAGGAACTGGGACAAAGGTGGCTATGTGTGTGGGAAGGCCAAAAGCATCGAGGGAATATTAGGGGTTTATGAAAATTTTGACACAGGTTAATAGATAAGCAACAATTTGCATTCAAAGGTAAGAGAGCTGTATATGTGTGTGGTAAGAATGGAAGAGTTTAACTGTCGATTACAATTTGAATGCAAGCAGTTACAAAACCACACTTTGATTACTATATAGGGGTGAGTGCATTGCTATGTACCATTTTACCCAACCTCAATTAATGACTCAATATACCATTTTATTCTTATGTTTTTTTCATAAGTCTGTGGTTTTATTTAGGTAATGTTTTTATATTTAATTTTTGTCCTTGGGGGACATTGATGCATTACAAAAGAAGGCTCACGGCCCAAAACACAGTCATGATGTATCTTGGTAGCTTCTACTGAAATGAGTTTACCTCATTATGGTGTACAAATTAGATGAGAAAAATATTTTGTGTGTTTTTTCATAAGTTTTGGATTAATTTGATAATGTATTTAATATTCTTGTTCTTGTTCATTGTCGAGGCACCGTGATGGAGAGTATCCATAGTGAGGTGCAATCAATATTTTGTGATGATGACATCGCTTATTCAGCAAACCCTTTCAATACGATAAAGAAGCTCCAAAAAAAATGCAATGAAGAAATGACTAAGTTGATGTTCATAGTGCCTCAAACAGATGAGATAAGAGAGAGAGTTAAAGTATTGACTGAGAGATTACAAAACTTGCAAGTAAGTTGTCATGAAGTCTTTAATTATAACATAAGTTCATTCATGTTTTTATATTTTGTACTCTTTTATGTTATGAACTAAAATATGTGTTGTTTTTACAGGGTTATTTGCCTCCTCATGATGCTCCTAGCCATGATCAAGGTACTGGAAGTGCTTCCCAAGGAGTAAGGGTTGGTACAAGTGTCCATCCTAATCTTCCTACGCATACATCACATCATCTGACCGCATCATCTGTGCCTATATTGTCGTCTGAAATGTCGGCAACACATACCATGCAGGCATCCATTAATGCACCCTCTAGCAGGGAACACATACCAAAACATGCGTCATGACATGTACCTGGGGATGCAGAGGCCACTAGTACTGGTGATGTTTTAGCAGCATTTCCTGGATCTTCCCATATTACTAGTACGAGAACATTTCCGATCACACTTGTGATGACCGAGGATTTCGTTCCCATAAACATAGAGAATGTCCCAGGTACTTCAAATATTTTGAGTATGTTTTCTGTCGGTGAAATTTGTAGTGATAAGCTCTTTTTAGACTATTGATCCATGATCATTTTGTAGGAAATGATGTTTTTTATAAATATCTAATTGATATTACATTGGAGCTCTTCGGTCCCACCATACGTACACGGTGGAATGCCCAAAATCAAGATTTAAAAGATGAGCTCATTAACCGTTTAGTTGTGTTGTTCAATGATAAAACATTCAACCGAACCAAGGTCCTTAAGAAAGCTGGTACCTATCTAAAGTATGTGAGGGACCAATATAGGTCACATTTAGAGAAGAACAAAAAGTACGAGTGTCCCCCCATAATTCCAGAGAGGGAATGGAAGGACCTGGTGTCAGAAGGAAAGGAGAAGGCTGAAAGAAAAAAGGAAAGACACCAAGACCAAAAGGAAGGTATGTGTGATATAGAAGCATACATCTTGCAAAATCCGATTAATCTCGTGATTTTAAAAAATATCTGAAATTTGGATGATTTTTTTACGATTTTTAGAAAAATCATTGACTTTTTAATTTGTGTTTTTTCTGAAAGCTGCCAAAATAGCCAAAAAAGCGTGTTTAAATGCATAAAAATATGAATAAAATTGAAATTTTGATTTTCACGCCAAAAACAATGAGACCATGGCTTGTTGCTTACTATTATGCTTTTGATGAATTTTTTGGCATCATAACTGTTTGAAAGCACTGTTTTGGCTTTTTGGCCTAGCAAGGCAATGAACTATTTGATAAAATAGCGTGGGCATGTATGAAAAATGTAGTAGCATGGGCAAGGCGTTAGTAGCGAGAAAATGTCTCAAAGAAATGTAGTCTCATGGTGATGGAATGCCATGACAAACAAATTGCTATGGATTGTCATGGCATTCCATCATCGTGAATTGCATTTCTTTTTAGGCATTTTTTCAGAAGTAATCCTTGCCTTGTCTATTAATATACTATTATTCTTTGGTAAAATTTTTTCCAAGCATCCATAGCTTGTTCAAAAAGCACTTGTTTTTGGGTTTTACTTTTTAGCCATAGCATGAAGGCGTTGGTGTTTGATAAAAATCTTTGGTAGACATGTATGAAAAATGTGGTAGCATAGAAAAGGTAGTGAACTATTTAAAAAAATTCTTCCAAAAAATGTGGTCTCATGGTGATGGAATACCATAACGAATGCCATGACAAGCAAATTGCTATGGATTGTCATGGAATTCCATCACCATGAGACCACATTTCTTTGAGGCATTTTTTGAAACAATTCACTACCTTGTATATGCTATTGCTTACTATTATGCTTTGATAGATTTTTTCCAAGCATCCATGGCTTGTTTGAAAGCACCTATTTTACGCTTTTAGCCATATCAACAAGGCAGTGAACTATTTGATAAAATGCTTTGGTAGACATGTATGAAAAATGTGGTAGCATAGACAACTGTCACCATCTAATATTTATGTAGTTGTAGTATGTTTTGTGCAATGTAATCAGCGATATGAATATAACCAACAAATATCTATTTTCTATAATTCATGGATTGAACTCTGTATTTTATATGCTCTCAATGTTTGTACGCTATGGAAATGCCATTAATTTTTTTTTTTTAAAAGTAGTATGCTGTACTATAAGCAGTATAATTATATGTGAGTTACTCTTTCTTTTTTATAATCTAACATGTTTAAAATTTTCATAGAATTTTGCACGACACATTGAAGGCAACAAAGTAAATACTAGAAAAACACGGGCAGCATAAACTTGGCTCTGGTGGTTATATGAAATTAGCCACACGAATTGTAAGTATCAATAAATGAAATATTGCATCCAAATTATAATAAATTGAAAAAAATTGGTTTTATCACACCATAGAAACAAAATTCATGATCTTCTGCAAAAATGTAGGGCTCTGAATTTAACAGACTTCCCAGAGAAGAGGACTTGAAGATTGCCTTCTAGCAAGGCTATGGAGTTGTGGCTGAATGCCTAAGAGTCTTGAATGGGCAAACACAATCTTCCATTGCATCCGGCACACAGGTAAATAAACTCAATAAAGTTTATTTAAAATTGAATACTTGTGCAATCTATTCAATATTAATTTCCACCATAAAGTAATTACATGCCTATTTATTTTAAACATTCAAGCAATGATAATACTGCACATGACATTGGAATGCAGCCTGGTGAGGGTGGAGCACAACCTGCAGATGAAGGTCATGGTGTGCATCCAGTACTTTAGAGCATGTAGAGCATGATCAACATGTTGAGCATGATCAGGCTAGAGAAGATCAAATATGATGTGGTCCCATCGGTAAAGAGTGGACCACTCTAAAAGTTCTTTTAAACATATTTAATTGCAATTGGTGTATTAATTAATGTAACCTTTCGTGTTTCAACTTTAGAGCATGTAGAGTGTGATCAACGTGTTGAGCATGATCAGGCTAGAGAAGATCAGGAACATGATGTGGCCCCATCAGGTAAACATGACCACCCTTATGTTCTATTAAACATATTTAATTTCAATTGGTGTATTAATTAATGTAACCTTTCATGTTTCAACTACAGATCAGGATATAGAGGGTGTTCAACATGTTGAGCATGAGTCTATAACAAAAGTTCAAGAACATGATGTGGACCCATTAGGTAAAGAGAACCACTCTAATGTTCTTTTAATTAATGAAATACTTGTAACAATAATAATAAAACACATCAGTTTAACATTTCTTTCTTATTGCAACATATCCCCCCTTGCAGACGAGCATAGGGCAGAACAACAAAAGGGGGGACAAATATTGATTTAGAAAATGATACTCCACTTAAGCTTTATGTAGCTTTAAAAAAGAAACAAAAAAACAAAATGATTGTAATCATATCATGACAACCATATTTTTGATAATATGTAAAAAATGAAAGAATGAATATTATATGTTAATGAATGAATGTGAATATGTTAATTAATGAATGTTATATGTTAATGGATGAATGTTATATGTTATTAATTGATGAATGAATGAATGTTATATGTTATTAATGGATGAATGAATGATTAATGTTATATGATTGGGTATGGGGAATTGAGAGTGATGTGAGGGGGGGGAGGGGCCAAATGAGCTTCCACCGTCACGTGGTTGGGCCTGTTAAGTAGAGAATATTAAACTATTCTCGAAAAAAGAGAAGTTCAATAAGGTAATGCACTTTTCAATATAAGAAATGCATTGTTTGAAGCATCAAACCAATATGCAGTCTATATGTATGATCAGTCATCAGTCTCCACAATGGTACATTTCCATGAATATTTTTTTTAAAAAAATTGATGCTTCTTCGCAATTTCGATGAAACCCACTGACGAATCAATGAAAAGGTTCGATGAAGTTGCTATAGCTGCGATGAAGGTTTCGTCGTAACTCCTTGCCCATTTCATCGCAATTTCAACGAACTTTTGGTGTTGTTTCCATGCTACTACTTGCCCATTTCGTCACACTTTCGACGAACTTTTGGTGTTCTTCCAACACTATTCCTTGCTCTTTTCGTCACAATTTCGACGAACTCTTGGTGTTGTTTCGACACTAATACTTGCCTATTTCGTTGCACGTTCGACAAAGTTTTGGTGTTGTTTTGATGCTAATCCTTTCCCATTTCGTCGAATTGACGATGAACTTCAAATGTAATTCGTTAGTGGATACACGAAGTGTTCGTCGATATTCCGATGAAATTCTGAGCCATTTCACGATGCCAACGACCAACGATTCTTCGCCATTATTTTGACGTTTAATTCTTCGTCGGCCTTTCAACGAAAAAATAGTGACAAAAATATTTTTTCCATTTCGTCCCTTGTCCGACAAAGATTTGTCGAACGACCAATGAACGACCATCAGAAAATGGTGTCAAATTCAATAGTGAACTATACTCTTCAATAGACCATGTAGTCTCACCACCTCTCTGAAAAAAAACTCTGCAATATGAACAACATCACTGGTCTTATGACACAAAATGAAATGTGTCATCTTTGAAAATCTATTCACCACCACAAATATGAAATCATGCCCTCTTTGTGTCCTTGGCAAGCCAAGAACAAAATCCATTCTAATGTCCTCCCATGGCCTTTAAGGTACAAGTCATGGTTGATACAATCTAGCATTCTGACTTGTTCCTTTCACCATCTGACATACTCTGCAACTTTGTACAAACTTCCTCACATCTTGTTGTAATTGTGGCCAGTAATAATTCTCACAACAAGAGCAATGGTCTTATCTCGACCAAAATGTCCAACCAATCCTCCACTATGCTTCTCCTTGATTAGATTCTCTCTCATAGAACTCCTTGAAATGAACAATTGAATCCCTTTAAATAACATCCCATCTTGGATTAGGAAATCCAGCCATTTTGTCCTATCCAATGTAACAAGTTCTAAACAAGCCTTCCAAGCCTTTGAAAAGTCTAGATCTTCATGATACAAACTCTTGAGTTCATTGAACCCAACAATTTATATATTCATCTCTATCAATAATTTTTTCCTTCTACATAAGGAATTTGCAACCCTGTTTGACCTTCCACTCCTATGCTTCAAAACAAAATTATAACTCTACAAAAACTCAACCCATTTTAAGTGCCTTTGATTTAACTTTTCTTGACTATATAGATACTGCAAAGCCTGGTGATCAGTATATAAAATAAATTCTTTTGGCAGCAAATAGTGTCTCCATTTCTTAAAAGCCTGAACTATAGCATAAAAATATTGATCATAGAAAGAATATTTCTTCTTAGCATCATTCAACTTCTCACTAAAATAGGCAACAGGCTTACCATCATGACTCAAAACAGTTCCTATGGTAGTGCCACCAACATCACAATCTACCTGAAAGACCTTATTGAAATCTAGAAGTGCCAGAACAGGTTCCTCTATGACTTTCTTCTTCAACATATCAAAAATATTTGTTTCTCCTACAATCCATTTAAAACCCTTTCTATCCCCTCATTACTTCAATTAGAGGTGAATAAATACTATTAAAATTCTTAATAAACTTTATGTAAAAACTTTCTAGACCATGAAATGACCTTACCTCTGTAACACTCCTCGAGGTAGGCCATTCAATGATAGCTCTCACCTTCTCTAGATCCATTTTAGGACCCACTATTGAGACAAAAAATCCTAGATACACCAACTATCTCTTCACAAAACTACATTTCTTCAAATTAATCAACTTCTCATCCCTTAGCTTCTCAAAAACTCTTCAGATATGCATCAGGTGCTCCTCCAATGTCTTACTGAAAATAAAAATATCATCCAAGTAAACAATAACTAATTTTCTTAAAAAATATTTCAATACCTCATTCATAAGCTGCATAAATGTGCTTGATGCATTGGTTAGCCCAAAAGGCACGACTAACCACTCGTACAATCCCTCCTTGGTTTTGAAGGTTGTCTTCCATTCATCTCCTTCTCTAATCTGGATCTGGTGATATTCGCTCTTCAAAGCTATCTTCATGAAGTACTCAGTTCCACTCAAACAATCCATAATGTCATCCATTCTCGGCAAGGGAAATCTATACTTTATAGTGACCTTGTTGATGGCTCTAGAATCTATACACATCTGCCATTCCCCATCATTCTTTGGTGCTAGTACTGTAAGTACTGCACATGGACTCAAACTCTCTCTAATCAATCCCTTCCACAACAACTCTTGCACTTGTCTATTCAACTCTTCACTCTCTGCTGGAGTCATACGATGGGTTGCCTTATTCAACAAACTAGGTCCAAAAATTAGGTCCATTTGATGATTAATCTTTCTTACTAGAGGAAAACCCTCAGGTACATTGACAGATACAATATCTTGAAACTCATCCAATAAATGTGAAACCTCTATGGGTATCTCTTTATCATATTCTCTATCAACTCTAGGAATCAAAGCATAACACATATGTTCATGCTTCATACCTTCTAAAAAAATTCTTTCGTCAACCAAACAGATTCTAGCATTACTCCATACCTTTTCCTTTGCCTCTTTCAAGGGCTTCAACTAATGACGAACTCCATCCTTTGTCAAAGAATAGGTGTTGGTATGTCCATCATGTGCTACTCGCCGATCAAACTACCACAATCTACCTAACAACATATGACAATCATCCATAGGCATAATATCACACAATACCTCGTCATGGTAATTTCTAATCTTGAACTTTACCAAACATTGTTCATTTACCAAGGCTTTATGGTGCTTATGCAACCAATCAATCCGGTATGGATTCAAATGCCTTCTTCTCTCCAATTGCAACTTACTAACCATCTCTTATGAAACAAGGTTATCAGTACTACCTCCATCAATAATAACATTGCAAACTTTACCTTCACACTTGCATCTGGTGCGAAACAAATTCTTCCTTTGAGTTGGTCCTTTCTCCTCATTTAACAAGAATCTTCTAGTAACAAGAACCTCTCCTTTTTTTGCATCCTTAGAATGTGAAGACTCAACATCTTCATCTACATGTGCAACTCATGCATTACCCTCAGGTCTTCTATTTGCCCTTCCTTTATGTTCAGGACACTCATATGCTCTATGCCCTTCTTCTCCACACTAGAAACAAGTTCCACGGAAACCTCCTCTTCATGATCCTCATCCAGATCTTCCTCTTCCTCTTTGGTCTCCATTATTTTGATCATGAGGACGATAGGTGTTATCTCCTTTTTGGTTCTGGCTGCTACTGGATCCTTTGCCCTTCTTTTGATCTTCATTTCGACCTCCATATGGCCGTCCACTAGTATTTCTACCACGACCCCCATCTCTTTGCTTGCTTTCAAATATGTTGTTCAACTTTTCTTCTACCTTCAAAGCAAACTGATATGCATCTTCAATAGTAGACATTCTTACTAGGCTCAACTTTTCTTGAATACTTGGCTTTAACGCATTTATGTAACAGGCAACATTTTCCTTATTGGCCTCATAATGGCTTGTTGTAATCATGACATGATATAATTCTTCTATATACTCCTTGATAATTTTCCTGCTTGTTTCAACCCTTGCATCTTATTTAACAAATCTAGCTCATAATCCACAGGAATGAACTGTCTTTTTAGTTTTTCCACTATCTGATCCCATCTGGTTATTTTCTCTTTTCCTATTCGATTTCTTTCTAGTTGTATCGAGCTTTCCACCAAATATTCACATGACCCTTTAGGTTGATCTTTGCAAATTTGACCCTCTTAGGATCTTCCACCTCTTCATACTCAAAGTACTCCATATTGTTGATCCAATCAATCAACTCTTTTGGGTTAAGATTTCTAGAAAATATAGAAACATCAATCTTTGGTCTTTTTCCAATCTTCGAGATGGCCTTAAATAATCTGACTTGATCTGGATTTATTGCATCTTGTTCTTCAAACTGTTCCTCATTCTCAGTTTCATCTTCACTTTCATATCCTCTTCTTGGCTCAAACCCTTGACGCAGCTCCTCCTGCAATGCTTGAACTTGTCTTTGTAGGGCTCTAAAACCCTCTTTTGGTACAATATTTCTTCCACCACCACAGTTTCTTCATGGAGGCATTCTGATCACTTTTCTCAAAAACCCACAACCACAAGTCCTGGTGCAAATTGCCTCACATTTGATGATTTGTTTACACACTCAGGAAAACTCGCTTTGATACCACTTGATGAGGGATACACTGCCCAAACCCCACATAGAACACAATAACAAATAACAACACAAAAAATGCAAGATAAAAACAACCCTCTTTCAATTATTTTTTGAAAATGAAATTACAGATTCAAAAATTATAGTGCTACAGCCTCATGGGCTTGATTCAATACATCCAAATCAACTTTGAAAATAAAATCTATTAATCAGAGCCACAATCTACACTAATGGAGCCACCTTCTACAACCCCCAGTTAACCCTTTTATTTCACCCAATAACTGCCCAAGAATGTTCTAGAAAGTGTAACTTTCCCTTTTGTTTTGGCACCAAAAGTCCCATTGTTTGATTTCTTGCCTAGGAAGATATTTTAATGAAATTCACTTTTTAGTGGGGCAACTTCTCAGGGCCATAACTTTTGACTTGGGTGTCCGATTTGCTATCATAATATATCATTGGAAAGATCTTAAAGATATCTACAATGCTAAAACCATCAAAGATCGTTTTGTCCACTTTTCGAGCCTTTTAAGGGCTTCTAAATTTTTCAAATTTGAATTTGTAGCTACATTGGAGAAATTTATCGGGATAGAAACTTTATTTTCTCCCAAACCATACAGGGTATTGAGATGATTCTTTTTCTGCCAAAAATATTTTTCAATTTCGCTCGTTGGGGTAAATTTTCAGGTCCATACGAGCCTGTTTAGTCCAACTTACTAAAAATAGTAAGTGACCGTTTTTCACCTTCTCTAACTTCTGATTATCTTACATGCCTTACGTACCACCATGGGACTCAAAACAACTAAAGAAAAATTATAAAAAAAAACATTTTTTGGGGTGATGCAAGATCACCCTACACCACTAGATTAGGTAATGCCTCATGCATTGTGGCCAGAGTGCCACCAGATAGCTCTACTTCTCATTGTCATTCTCCTCACAGTCGGCACCATGGTCGAAAGTTCTTTGCATGACGTTGGCAGTCTCCCAGGTCCTAGGCTCATCACTGCCACTCTGGTGGTAGGGGTGGTTTATCGTGGCGGTGTTCTACCTCGCCTCCATCTGGAGGTGCTGCCTCTGGGTGGCCCTTAGGGGGGGGAGTGGGGAGGGGTCATGCCAACGACTTGTGGCGGTAGTGGCTAACCTTTATTTGGTGGTGGTGGGAGCTAGCCCGAGTCTTCCAAATGGATCCTTCGGTTGGCTTTGGCTATTTCTTCAACTCAGAATGATGCACAAGATAAAGATAAGAAGATAATGTTGAAGATGAGTGGTTTGTACCTAACATCACCCTCCTCCACCCCCTGTTGGAACTTCTCTCACTTCTTAGCAACTTTTCTTTTTGTTTTATGCTAGCTTTCTAGGCTCTACCTATGTGACTCTATGGAGTGACCTTGTGTCCTTTTTCTTGAATATGTGTATTATATTTTAATTTATAATTAAGAGACATGTGTATTCATAAAAGAAAACTTCTCTTGTGTTAATTCATCAAACTAATGTGTGATGTCTTCTATTAGAATCTCTATGGGTTGAGGTTGTGGTGTGTGGTACTCATTAGGTTTGAACACATGAGAAGGAATGTCAAACTCAAGTTGTGTACCACCCATGGTTGTGTAACATTTGACTCACTTTGATTGGACTCCATGAGTTTCTTATGTTGAGACCTTGTTGTAGGCATACAAAATGGAAGACCTTATGATATGAGGATGTAAGATGGGAGTTGGGTGATTTGATATGGATATGTTGTTTCTAATAGACTCTACTAAAGATGTTTGTAGATTTGGTGAAAAGGATGTTGGTGCAGGAGCACCCAAAATACAAGCATAAATTTTAATATAATGTTTTTAATCTTTTTGTTTTGTTGTGTACGGTCTAATACACCATTGATAAGGTGTAAGGGGACCCTCTTAAAGCTTAGGTTTAATTTGGAATAAATTAGGAATCATTTGGTAGGCGTTTCCTTAGATTTTGGGAAAATTCGAAAACACAGTGTGTTTTCAAACGCGAGTTTTTTGGCCACTTTTGAGCTCGGATTTTTAACCTAACTGATTTTTTTCGGTTTGGGAAGAAGGAGCCCGACATTTTGAGCAGATTAGTGGTCTTTTGATGATGGCAGTTTCTAGAGAATAGAAAAGAAAATCAGTTTTAGCGTGCATTTACCATTTTCCCTGTTTTCTTTTATTGCGTTCTGCAAGATAATGTGTTGACTACTAGTTTTTAAATGTTTAGCATGTAATGAAGTTGTTTTAAAAACATTGTATCAGTGTAGGAACTGTATTATATTCATTTCAGAGTTAGTATTTGTTGTGTCTTTCTTTAAATTTTAGTTTTGACTGGTAAAGATAGGATAATGGAGTTTTAGCGGCATTACCACTGTCCTCAAGCATGAGTTCATTGGAAATGAAGCTAGACTCCATTGCTGTACATAAAATAGAAGTAGGAAACTATAGAATATTGGATGGCATGCAAAGAGACTAGTTCCTAGGCAAGCATTGATGCCCGGTTAGGAAAAGAACATTGTTTTGCACAACTCCAACGCAGGGGTGATGAAATCTATTCAATACAGTTTGAATAAAGATTGCAGGGATCTTTTAAGGGTATGACAAGAGGCGTGAGTCATTGGTATTTCAATTTGGTGGTTGTAGGATTGAGGACAGTTCTTTAAATGTCCAAGAAAAGGCTGGAAAGCTCTAAAATGCATTGAAATCAGCTTTAACCCTGTATATGGCAGAGAGGGTCAGAATTCGTGTAAATCTTGGTGTGCTTCATATTTGAGCCAAGGTGTTTTCTTGTTTTTCTTTGAGTATCCACATAGCTAAAAGGTGAAATAACCTCATACCCCGGTTAAAAGGCTAAATAGGGCTTATGGCTACAAACCCTCTTAAAACCCTAGGGTTTTTGAGGCAGCAATAGACAAGAGATTGATTGTGCAAGGACAAGAAGACTATTGCCAGTGATTCTTAAGACAACTAAACAAATTCACACCCCTGCAACAAGGTTGGGAAGAATGGGAGATTGACTGGTCTTTAGTTGATTAAGGGCTAGTTAGAGCAAAGAAGAAAAGAAGCATCAAGAAATGCTTGATTCAGGCTTGATGAGCATTTTGGGATATTGATAGTAGGGTTGGCAGCAAAGACCAGGGGTGCCAAATTGTTTTGGGAACCTATAAGTTTGGTGGAGGCAGCAACTCCAGGGGTTATCGAAAGTGAGACCCAGAGCATTGAGTCAATGAATGATTCAATCCAACTCTCGTTCTATCAGATGTGATGATTAGGATGTTTTTGATTGATGTGGGATAAAATGTTGAAAAGTCAAAGTAAATCTAGATCTTCGTGTGATAATAAGTGCTAAGATTTGGATTATTTTTTACTTTTACTAGACTGATGAGTCTAAGAAAAAAGGATGATAGTGGGTTTACTAACATAGAAGTAGTCATGGCTCCTAAGTGAATTTTGCCACAAATGGTTGATGCTAACTCAACTATCTACTTGAAATAGGCAACTTCTCAAGTAAAAAGCTAAACTAGTGATAAAAGATGAAAGGTCTAGATGAGATTATGACTATTTTGGTTGTGTGTTTGGATGATTAATTATGGTAATGATAAGAATGTTTGTCCAAGCTTAGGATAGTAACTCTAAAGCCCAAAAAGGGAAATATGAAATGGATATGAATTTCAGTTTGTTGATGGAAAGTTAATGGTAATTACAAGGCAAGTGTGCTACAAGTCTTCAATTTTAGGTATGACTAGTCAAAAGTTCTAGAAAGCTGACTTTTGGAAAATTTTGGAAATCTTAACATAGGTCAAAAGTGTCACTGTATGAATTAGAAGCACAACTGTGGGATTGAATGTGCCATATTACTATCAAAAGCACCATAGTAGGTTTTGAAAGTGACAAAGAAGGTTCAAAAGAAACAAAGTATCATATGCAAAACTCTATCAGAAAAGTCATAGATTATCATAGCAAGTTTAATCAAGTCTCAAATCAAAAGTGCCAAAATATGATCAAATATGTAATTATGTAGATCAGATGCACCAAAGGATAATCAAATACGCTAAATTATAATCAAATGTGCAACAAGATAGTTAGATGTGCCAAAAGATAGTCAAATATTCCATGCTAGATATCAAATACACTACAATAAAAATTAGTTGCACAATTCTTCTTGAGAGATTCACAAATAGAATATCAGGGATCAAAAGTGCAACATGATGTCTCAAATGCACAATTTTAGACTCAAAAGCATAGTTTTGGACTCATAAGTGCAACTCTATGTAACTATTGGTAAAATTTTGCAAGTTTTTGGATTGATTTTTGAAAAAGTTGGTGGAAAATATAAAACAACAAACAAGATGATTGATAATTTCAAGGTAGCAATTATGAATGGTTTTTTACTAGTCTTCACAAAAAACATGCCAAGCACAATAACAAGCCTAACTATTCAGTAAAGGTGTGTCTCACTAGGGTGGTCTTAAGCGATAAAATACAATAGGATTGCTCAAGAAAATCCCACTCTCAAGAGGGAATAGATAGGGTTCCAATTGCTCAAGGGCTCACCTTTCCCCTTACCTTGAATATTTTTACACCTCCAAAGAAATCTTATCTCTTCTTAGGATGGTACATGTTGAGTAACTTCCGGCATGATAATATACCCTACACCATAGCTAGATTAACATTCAAATTTATGAGGCCTCTAAAACAAAATTTTGCAGGGGTATTTAAGAAAAATGAGCCCATCTAATAGTGTTTGAGATTAGAAGGGTCTCGCTTCTTCTTCTCACCAAACAAGTCTTGGTGGACTGAGGGTCTTATGGCTTGGCTTGAACAATGTTGGTCACACTTTGACATACAAATTGTGCTCCCCCCCCCTTTGTATACCTCACAAGAAAAAGTGATTAAGATCATCCTTGAGGTGATGAAATCACCAAGTAAGCCTCCTACTATAAATAAAAAGAAGAAGGTACTAGTATTTTTGATCCCCAAGCTCACATGAAGCACAAGAGGAGAGCATACTCAACTAATAATTCTTGGGTAAACTTAACAAATATGTGAACAAAAAAGTTCTTTTGATCCCTAGGCTCACACTAGGAACAAGGGGAGAGCATACATATTAAAATTTCATCAAACACAACATATAAAGTTCATTGATTAAGACCCAAATGAATTGTGCAACTACTTAATAAAAAACAATAAAAATCTTGCACCAAATTTGTTAGTAGTTTGTTTTTACCCTATCTTCTCCCAACAATCACCAAGCTACACAATTCGATTAGTTTCAAAAGATCATGCAAACATTAGGTTAAAACAATCAAAATTGATAGAATCAGAAGCACCATTGTCACAATCAAATGCATCAAACTGCAACCAAAAGCACCAATATACTTGTCAAATGTGTCACTTTACCTGTTAGATTCACTATCTTTTGTTCTACTTATTAGATGTGCCACTTTACTATCAAAAGTGTCATTTTGGTAACTTGCACTTGCAAACAAAAAACAAAAAGAGATTAGATGTGTGACTATAAGTGTCAAATGCACTAAAGTTTTGTCAAAAGTACCATTCTGTTGTCAAAAGCATTGATTCTTTGGTAGATGCATCATTTTAGGATCAAATGCGATACTCTGCACTTGTGGCCTAAAAATCATGGAAAGTCAATGCAACCGTTAGATTTTAGGGATGTGGGTTGCACCGAGCATGCTAGAATGTAGGACACTTATGAACTACTACAATCCAAAATGAGAATAAAGTAATAAAAAACTCAATTCCAATAATCAATAACCTAACTTAATAAAACATGTGCACAATCATGAAAGCAAATCGAATTAAACTACTTTACCTCCATTAACATGCCTAACCTTACTCCATTGTATGTTATAATGCTAATTTGATAGTATGTGGGCTGCTCATAAAAACTTAGCATAATCTTGTTAACAAAAATGAGTATAATATGGATACAAGATTTATCAAAATTTGTGGAGATTGAATGGATAAATGATGGGTGTTCTATATCTTTTATTGATATCATATCAATGGTATAGGATGTTTGGAGAGATCAATGGATGAGAATAGTTGAGATATCATAATGAATATGCAACGTCATGTGTGAGGATGAAGGGCTGAGATGAGGAGTTAAGTGGCTACATGAAAGAGATGATTGGCTACATGGGTGGATGAAGTGGAAGTGAGAGAGTGAATTGAGGTTGTTTTTCAGTCAACTCACTAAATTTAGATATGGTTACTAAATTTAGAGATGAAAGAATATAAATGGAATGATATATTTAGGAAATGAATAAAACATTGATTTTATTTATTTTTAGAGGAATAGAAAAGTCAAATTAAATAAATTAAATAATTTATTTAATTTTAGAGAAAATATTAGTTAATTAAATAATTAAAAATTATTTAACTAATGTGGATAGAGAAATAATTAGAAATCTAATTAAATAATTAAAAAATATTTAATTAATGTGAATGAGGAAAAAATAGAAATAATAAATAATTAAAAAATATTTAATTAGTGTTGATAAGAAGAAATGATAAGTTAATTAAATAATTAAAAACTATTTAATTAATAGTGACGAGGAAAAATGGTGAAATAATTAAATAATTAAAAATTATTTAATCAATAGTGATGAAGGGACTGATAAGAGATGATGACAAGAAATGATGTTGAATTGGGAGAATTGAGTTAGTCATTTTTAGGTGTCTACACATAGTCCCATGCTCTTTTTTGAATTATTAAAGAAAATAGGGAACTTCATTTTAGGAGGATGGAAAAAATGGAAAAACAATGATAGAGTAGTGAAAGAATGAGTAGAAGAGAGAAATTATTCAAAGGAAGCCCCAAGGTTTCAATTTCTTGTTTGGATATTGAATTTTTGATATTCTATGTGGGTTTACTCAAAATTTGCAACAAACTCCTTGTAACCTCTAAAGAACAAATACAAAGTAGAAAATTGACCTCAATTGAGTGTCTAGGTGTAGTGTGTTCATTTCCTAATGTATTTGTAATAAGTTAAATAAGCAAAAGATTGTAAAATCATCAGAATAATTTTGTGAAGTGCCTTTTTAAAATAGTAAAATAAATGTTCATGTTATTTAAGGATTACTAAGTATTGCTCATTCAATAGTCTACAATTCCATATGTCTTTTCGAGAATATGTGTAGAACCTAGTTTTCTTGCACATTCTAAATGATATATTATTTTTTGGGACCTTCATTAATATCTCACTTCTAGTTTCTATGGTTGCATATAGGGGTTTTTATACCCATATTCTCAAACACTTCCCATGGTAAGCTTCCAATTTGTTTAAGTAAATATGCTTGACCTTGCATTTTCAAACCAACATATATGTACATTGTGACAATCAAAATAGAGGTACATTGTGTAGTGGTTATGGTTTTTGGTAGAAAAACTACTCTTATATTATGATTTTATTCAATTATAACATCTTAAGGAAGTCCCCCTTGATCTATAAAAGCCAAAAGTGAAGGAGCTCCTACCCACCTCAATAATTGGTCTTAAGTTTCCCACCCAATCATAAAGTTGTATCTTTTTCCCTAAGTTTGACACCCCTAGCACTTAGGGAGAAACCAACCTTCAGGAATTTGGGACTAACAACTTAGATCACCAACATGAAGAACAATTGGACATCAATAGTAAGGCTTGTAAGAATGCTAACAAGGGTGGATGTTTGTACAATATGCTTTAGACTTTGGCTCCAAAACCTCTTAGCTTGGTATTGCAAAAAGAAACATAATATGGAGAGAGAGATTAGTATTAGAAACTTGCTTACCATCACTTGTTATATGGGAAGAGAACAAGGAAATTTTGGGATGAATGAAAAGGAAATTGGAAAGAAACAATGGCACGTTAAAAAAATTACTAGGCTGATCAAATCATTTCCTACATATTACAATGAGACAAAAGCATGCATACAAGCTTATAAAATAACCATAATGAAAATATCTAATACATACCACAAGATTACACAAGATATACCCTAGGAAAACCATCAAAAGAGAAAAACTCAACCTCTAAAAACATCCACACTCAATGTATTATTCAACAATGAAAATATTATAATACATTTACATAGTTTCCATGAATACTTATGAAACATCAAGCTCCTCCAATACATCCTCATGTGTCCAAGCATGTAACCACACATCACATGCCATGCTTCACATATAGACTCAAAAAGAGAGCTCATACAATGACAACCAAGCCAAATAACCAACTAGCCAATGAGTCAACCCTAACCACTAAACATGTGTTTGCATTTATAGAATCAAGCTCACACAAACAACCAAGTGGTAAGGGTAAAACCACGTGTCTGAAAACCATAACTAGACAAAACCATTGACCTCAATATTTACTTTTTGATACTAAGTTTTCTCTATATTAATTTGTTTCTCATATGCAACCCACACACAAAATATCTAAGCAATGTGATGTACAACTTTACAAGTGGACCTAAATAAATATTTAATGTGGTTAAACACATCTCTTAAATATGCACCACAAATAAATATTTATTTCACATATTAAAATAATTATTTCTTGTGCAAGGTGTTCAACAACCTTATCCTAACAAAGAGACCACCAAGCCCAACATGATCAATAAAAGAGATGTGTGCCTCCCTTAGGGATTGCAAAGTAGGCAATTTGTAATCTTATAGGTCCATTAAGGGCTAATAGATACTCAAAAAGTGCATAATGAATTCTTTTGGATTCTACAAGAGATGGAAATTATTTAAAAATGAATTTTGATGGGTCTATGAGGGGTAATCTCGGTTTAGATATTATTGATATTGTGATCATCTTTGAGGGATTTTATGGAAGGGGTAATTTGATTTTTAGGCTTCAAAACTAATAATGAAGCAAAGGCTTTCGCTATTTTGGAAGGAATCATAGTAGCGATGGCTTCAAGGTGGAAGATTTTGCAAGTTGAAGGGGATTCCCCTTTTTATCTTTAATGGTCTAGTGAAAATTCAACTTCAAGTCTGGCACTTGAGAAGTATTGTTGATGAAGCCTAGAGGTTTTGTAAACATGTTGACTCAATTGCCTTTAATTGTTGTTATTGTGAAGATAATTGAGTAGCAGACAAGTTAACCAATGTAGGGGATGATCAATTTCCATTCTTGAATAAGGTTAGCATAGATATAAATAATTGGAATATTGTTGATGATTTAGCCAAATAGGCCAAGCATGAGAGTAACATTAGTATTCCTAATTTTTTCCCTTCCATTACAAAGACATGGTTTTTAATCATCACTTTTTGTGGTGCCTTGGGTATGTTTATTGGGCTAGTGTGGAGTGAACATCAAACACATCTTGAAGCATATGGCTCCTTGGTTGACCTCAATCTTGTGATGCATTGCTTATTTAGTTTACTTGGTGTGCTCTTTAATGCATCTCTTACATTTTTGTTTGGTAGCCATCTTTGTTCTAGTTTGTCAAGAAATATGGATGGGCATCTTAGAAAGAAACATCTAATATCAGTGGTGCCTTTGGTAGAAGACACACTACTATGCCATAAAGTGGAAGTAGAAACAATTCATTTCCCACATTAATCCGTTTGAGAGAAACTCATGCTTAACCAGTTTCAACAACACCATTAACAGATTCAACAAACAGAATCAACAACCATGAAAGATGAAACAAAAGACATGAACACACAAATATACGTGGGAAAAACCCTTTCAGGTAAAAAACCTTACACTCCAAATGCCCAAATCGCCATTATATTATTCAACAAAAAAATATAGTTACAATACAATATCAGGCTCACGACCTTTACAGGAGATTTACATCTTGTTCCATTATGGAGAATAACCGGCAACATAACCCCTCTCGACCATCTCTCTCAATGAGAGACATCTCACTCGGCTACACAACCACACGGCTCAACCACCGGCCTCTCGGCCTCTCTGTCGCACAGCCGCTCGGGCTTCACCTTCTATGAGATCCATCTCTCTCTCGGCTTCCCAACCTCATAGCCAGTTCGATAACACCCAACCTACACTCAGCCTCTCGGATTGCATCCGACCTCTTGACCTGCATCCAGCCTCTCAACTTGCACTCAGCCTCACGACATGCACCTAGGTTCTCGGCCTATCTACGCCCAGCCTTGCATCCCCTCTGCTTGCATCCAACTTCTTGGCCTGCATCCAACATTTTAGCCTACTCGATGCCCAACACCACGGTAACCATGACTTCCTAGCCTCTTTGCCAGTTTGGCACCCATCCTCTCGGCCTGCATGGTGAGATACTCGGCCAGTCCATGCCCACAGTTGTTGTCGCTATGCTTCAAGAGAATTGTCATTCTCTATCACTTTAACTGTTCAACTACCACGCCCCTTTAGGGTTTCACCTTGAGCCACACACCATCATCCAACATTCAAACCTGGTCATCGGATAAGTAGTCAAACAAATCTCCAGCATCGAACTTAGGGTTATCCACCTAACCATGTTGCCCAGTCGAAGAGACATTCATTACTCTCTCACCAAAGATCACCGACAACATGGGCGCACATGCCATTTGTCCTCCACGTCATTCCCACCTGTCGGCTTTCGTCATGATCCACCAACCTATCGGGTCCCACCAAGACGACCCTCACAGCCTACTAGGTCACCCATCGCTCCAAGTGGTCCCCACATCTGTCAACATCCAAGTCGCTATATCGCTGGAAGACCGAACTTCAAAACCTTTTGACAAAGGTTGTAAAGTTCCCAGAACCTGCGACTCACCGATAAAGGGATCGCTCTATCACTCAAAACCCGAACTTCGGAACCTCATGTCAGAGGTTGTGAAGTTCCCAAGACTTGTGACACGCCAACAACAAAGGAAGTATCCTTCGCTTCATAGTGGCTAAGTCGGGAGGTTATGAAACTTTAGAACTCCGCGACTTCAGTTAGATAAAATTGAAAACCAACGACTTAACTCAGGCCGATGAAGAAGGATAATAGAACTGCTCCAGGAAGTTGATCAAGCCAGTAAATTTGAGTCACATTTCTCAACATTCTCCCACTTGATGAAGAACTTACTGGCTCCTTCCAAAGAAAACTCAAGAATATTAAACAATGCTTATGTGCTCCAACCAAGACCCCTGCAACGACATCCAAGATGTCCACCAACTCAGGCAACAATTCCAGCCATCCACCAAAGGAAAAGGAATGAGCCAAGGCGTACATGCACCATTCTCAAGAACATAAGCATCAGATCCTACAGATGGCAAGAGCACCAACACTTCCACCACTCCATTGTGCTCACATGTAAAAATAGAACACAACCATGAAGTCATTCTCCATAAAACAAGATAGAACATAGCTAGAATAGCAACCAAAAAATTGACTGCTCCCATCCAACTGATCAATCCACACAATTGAAAATAGCACACACAACAAGTGCTAATCCATCCAATCACAAAGAATTACGAGGCCATTGTCAAAGCTCCAATCATCTGGACTAGGAACTTATCATGACACCATGATCTTACCATCCCCCTTAGGAGATCCCATGCTCAAGGTGAACATACCATGGTCTCAAGAGCAATGCATCATGTCAAAACTCTAATACGCAATCACGAGTATACCATGACATGAAACAACACAAACTCTAAACCAACATCACTTTTCAAGCACCGCCAACACCTCAACCAAAGACTCCAAGAATCCTCCATGGCTTCGAGATGTTACACATCCTCACATAGTGTCCATGCAAATGCGAAAGAACCCTTCTGCAGCAACAAGATCTAAGAGTCCCTCCAAGTAACATCCACAACACTAAAGAAGATCATTCACCACCACATGATGAATCCATAGTCACTACTAAAGCTTCCATTGAAACGTGACAACTGAGCCCTCCAAGAATCATGACCAAACATTTTCTAAACTAAAAATCCTTTAGGTCCACACAACAACATGTCCATCTGACAACAATACCAAGCAACACCAAGATCTCCAACCAAGCAGACAAAACCATCATTATCAAAAGCTTACACAAAATTGTGTATTCAAGCTATCCATGCCATTGTGTTCAACATGCTACAGGTCCCCATAACTGACTATTTAGGTACTCAGACCATCCATCCTCTCATCTCAAAGCAACTACACTAATGCACAAGTGACCACAGACAAGTCTAGCAGACAAGTCTGCACCAACACAAAATTAGATCTTGCAGATATAAGCAGTCCACTTCCGAGTTGTCCCACAACAAACATGTAGGTAAAGACAACCCACAACATTGCACAACCCATAGATCCATTCAACAGAAACATGCAAACCCATCATCGCACTAGAAACAACAAAACTGAGATTTCAAAGAGAATAACAACATAGACAACATGACTCAAACACTAGATCAAGCCCATATTTGATTCGCCAATTACGTCCACAACGAGCACCATAGTCAGGGAACCCACAAGCACCACCACAAGAATGTTGAGTGACAAATCCCATACCAACACTCCCATGCAGAGAAGACATCACACCTCCTCAAACCATGCCAAACTACAACTATCTCATCTAGTCACACCCCAAAAGCCAGGGTCTAGAAAATAGCTTAA
>VDFB02118568.1:0-21068 GCA_007258455.2 Sequoia sempervirens
ACTATAGGCCTGTCCAATAGATTTTGAAGCTCGACTAATATGAGTAAGCAAGTAAGAAAGTAAATACAAATATTAGAACATTTATTGCATTAAACCAGTTATTCAAATTTGCATAGGATAATAAAGCCTATATGTGTGAATGTGAGTCTTAGTCTTAATGGTACAGAGTAGAGCAACTACATTAAATAAGAACCAACCAATGACTATTAGATATGATGGCAACCTGTTTATGTATTAAAGAAGAAACGACTAACATACAAATTTGCACACAAAACTTAAATCTAAATAAGAAACTCTAATGTCACCTTACATAAGTAGAATGGATGATACAAGCTTGGGGACCTAGGAAGTCTGGTTTTACAACTAATAAGATATGATCATTGATGCTGATGATAAATGTTATGCGTACCTTTTCACCGACTAAAGATTTGGCAATCTTCCTAGTGAATCACAAAAGTTGAGTGGGCTTTTGGAACTGCATTTGGACGAGTGAAACATTTTTTCTTAATTGACAGTAGTCCCACCATCATTAGAGATGTATGTATGCGACTGCATGCATTTGGACAGATTATGCTATTTTTCTGGACTGAAGAATATCTCTAGATTAGATGTGAGCAATTCATGCCATCTGACAAGTCTACTTGGAAGTGTCTGGCCGATCTTTAACAAGAAAAGGCACGACCAAATGTAGTTTCTTTAGAAATACCCACACTAGCCCTAAGAACAAAATTCGATGAGTACAACAATAAAAAATGGATCAGCTAGTGTAAAGCAATTGGTAGGCATAAATCCAGCAATCACATGGCTTCTAGAGACTTTCAAGCTACTGCAATTGGCTATTGTAAAACGGGTGAACACAACCTTGCACATTGTCTGGCGTAATCATTGCATGTGCCAAGGTGCAATTGGTAGTTATTTTCACTTTCAAATACATAGTGATAGCGATCCCTTGGTCCCATGTGTGGAAGAAGACCATCTCAAACCATCCCTGAGTCGATCAGTGCATCATACAAGTAGATTCATTTTTATGAAACAAATCCAGATTTAGAAAAAGTTTTGGTCTGCCAAATTTAGTAGTTATTGTGAGAAATCTATTGGAAAAAAGAAATGTTAGCTAGATACATGAACTTTTTTCCTTTAGCTACACATTCCCTGTAGCTTCCTGGCATGCACTCTTTTTATGTTGCCCTTGCTAAGCATGAGAAGTATCTCACTGAGCTGCTAGTTGAATAGCAAAAAATTCGTCCCTTTGTGCAATTTTTTCCCATGTGCTATCATATTTTGGGAGTGCACTATGTATGCACAATGCGTAATCATAGACAAGGCATGCATTCTATTTGACAAAATTCCCAAACGAGATGTGATTTCATGGACTGTAGGATTACGGCAAGAAAATGGACTGACATAGCCTTTGGTAGTGAAGCAAACATTGCAAGGCTATATCTAATTTCTATATTAGTTTCATTTTCACCTAGCTGGTTTATTTAGTGAGTAATGCAGAACATACTAAAAAACATCTAGTTAAATCATGACCGTTCACAAAAACTCCCCATATTTAAAAGCTAAAAACACTGCAGTTGTGGTCTCTATAAATTTAGAGAAATCGGCGACTAAAAGAAAATCGTTGAAATTTAATTGGTTAAAGAAAATAAATGGTAGGAGCTTGCATAAAGAAAGTACATAGAAACAAAAAACTCACGCATTAATCGATATTAAGTAGATAGAAATAGAGACTTCATATTTCTATCTATGCATAAAATAAATGGAGGTGAATAGAAACAACAAATTTATGTTTCTGCCCCATGGTGGGTGCAAAAATGTAAACCCTAAATCTATAATACTTCAAACAATGACCATCATTAAATTAGTTAGTCAATTCAAAATAAACAAACTCAAGATTTCTATGAAATACTTAACCATGCTAAAATATGAAAACTAAATAGAATCGACTAATTGCAAGCACATAAAAACCATGATCAAACCCCTATCTCATAATGGATTGGTGCTTCTTTGATGTGGAAAGAATCCCTTTCCCAATCCTTGATAAGCTCCTAGATAATGGAGATGAACAAGATTCAAATATTGGATGCAAGTTGTGGAGTTTTGGAGGATTAAATCAATAGGGAGGGTCTCTATTTATAGAATAGAATGATAGAAGAGTGCAAGATAGGAGGAATGTGGGATACAAGATAATCCAATGGCATTGTGCCAATTGTTACCATTCCAATGGAGGAAGGTTGTGCACATCTTGGTCAATGTGCCAAAGAGGGGGAGATTTGAAATTCAAAAGATGGCTTGTTGGAGGGAGAAGAAAAGTCTTAAATTCCAAGTGGGGGACATGTAAGAGAAGATGTAAGTGGAATTAATGCTATGTTGGAGGACAAGACATGTGAGAGGGAAAATTCAAATTGGAGGAATATTCCCTAAAGATGCCATATTTGAATGAAAAAGGAGGAATTAATAAATCAATTAAATTGATTTATGTGCACAAGTTGCAAAATCTAAAGAAAAGAGGATTAGGATTAGCATTAATCATGGTTTGATTAATTCAATAGGAGATTAGGTGATTTGACCTATTTGATTTAAATTTATGGATTAAAATAAATTAAAAGGAGATGGAAAATGATTTAGACTTAGTTAAATAAATATTTTGATTTATTTAGCTAAAGGGGATGATGTTAGTGTTAAAGATGAATTTATTTAATTTAAATGGAGTACTTTAGAGATTAATCAAATAAACTTGAGTTATTCAATGAATGGAAAAATATGACTTAATTAAATGAATGATGCCAATTTTGCATCTCTACAAAGGTTGACTTGGTGAACATAGTGTGTCATGGATAGTTGAGAAGTTATTGTTTAAGTATTTTTGTATTCGATCATTTTGGTTTGGGTCCTCACTATGTTGTGGTCAACTCTTGTGGATGCACATTGAATATTATGGATGATTTGAGCGGATAGTTTGTGAATATTTCTTATTTTGTTGAAGCCGACCTAAAGCGATTAAATCCTAAGTAGTTGACATATATCAGTGATCAATTATATCATTTTAAGGTGTGTTCGATGTGAGTTGATGTATGTTGTGAATGTCAGTAGATTGATTATGCATAGTTTCACTTGTGCATTAACTATTTTTGGTGTGAGTTGAAGTAGAATAGAGTAGAAGAGAAGAATAATTCAAAAGGTCCATAATTCGATCGTTGAGCCTAACCAGAACTATAATCAAGAATTTGTAGATGCTACTTTCTGAGTTAAAATTTTTGGAAGTATTTCAAACTTTTGTAAGTCAGTGAGCCTTTCAGTTTTTAAGCAGTGAGCTCTAGGTAGTGTGCCTAAATGTAAGTGCATTCTCATTTTGTAAATTTTTTATT
The DNA here is from genome assembly GCA_007258455.2 of Sequoia sempervirens. Lineage (NCBI taxonomy): Eukaryota > Viridiplantae > Streptophyta > Pinopsida > Cupressales > Cupressaceae > Sequoia > Sequoia sempervirens. The sequence continues at coordinate 3,372 of VDFB02118568.1, forward strand.
TTGAGTATACTCAGAACAATATTGTGGATTGACCTCCACCGTGGTTTTTCCCCTAACAAGGTTTCCACATAAAAAATTCTTGTGTTATGGTGTTGTGGATATTTGTCTTATGTGCATGCATTTTTATTTTGGTTGAATGTTATCAATATTTTAAGGATCAAACTAATAAAGTTAAAAAATGCACAACATTGATTCACCCCCCCTCTCAGTGTTGCTTGATTCCAACAATTGGTATCAGAGCTCAGTTCCTCGAAAGAAGTTTAAAAGCTCAAGGAAGATCTTGGAAAGTGTTTCAATGGATTCAAGTAGTCTTCAACAACAACTTATGGTGGCCCTAGATGATCTTGATTAGGAAAAATCTAAAGTCTAGGAATTGTACAAGCAAATCTCATGAATGTTGAGACTTTCACTGAGTCATTGAAAGAAAAAATCAATAAGTCCAGAGAGAAGAGAAGGGAACTTTGTGATAATATCAAGCAAGAAGACAATAAATGCATTGTAGATGAACAACCAAGTCAAGCCTTGAACGAAAAGATAGAATAATGTGAAAAAATTTCCAAGGATAATGTAGTTCTAGAGCATGAGATGAAATCTATTATGATGAGGATGACCAAGGAGATTGAAGACATGAAGAATGAAGAAAAGCTTGCCCAATCCTTGAAAGAGAAATCTGAAGAATGTGACCAAATCACTGATGGATTAATTCATTTGGAACTTGAGTTGGAGCAAACCAAACACAATTAGGTAGATCTTGAAAAGAAGATTGATGATCTTAGAGATGAACTTGCTATAGCAAATGAATTCAAGGAGAAGTTCAAGATTAGCTCAACCAAGCTTGATGAACTAATTAAAGGTTAGAGGACTAATGGTGACAAATGAGGTCTTGGATATGAGAGAGGAGAAAGTTCTAGATATGGACAAAGGAGTTTCAAACAAGGAAATTAGATGAACAATGCTAGAAGGTATCTGGTAAGACAACCTAATGCTCAAAATTTTAATGGTAACTATTATGTTTGCAATAAATTTGGTCATAGTGATCCAATGCAAAAGTAGAATGAATGAAAGTGGTCCATCATTCTTTGATCAGTGCTTTAATTGTAACAAGTATGGTCATAAGTCAAATGAATGCAAAAATGTGATGAACAATTTTTATAGAGATATTAGATGCTATACATGCAATAGATTTGGCCATATTGCTAACTGGTGCAAATCAAGAGAAAATCAATGGAACAATTAGTCTGGACAAAGAAATGTGGTGTGCTACAATTGCAACAAAACTGGTCATATTGCTAGATTTTGTAGAAGAGGTTAGGCAAATCAAAAAAGAAACATGCAAAAGGATGAAAAAGGAAAAGGAAAAGTCACTACAAATCAGATCAAGAAGCAGATGAAGAAGGCATGGGTAAAGAAGAGTCCCTCAGATGTAGGAAATGATCTAGCACCAGAATTAGCTTCTAGTAATTCCTTTGGGAATTAGGTTAAGGCCTCTGGACTAGGGGGAACTGTCAAGAAAATATTTCAAACCCCTGTCGGTAATCGACATCAGGATGTGTATAACTTCAGTGATTGCATTGATGATCTATAGATGTTGTTGAATAGTTGGAGAGATTATTTATGCACAATTGAAGGTCCACAAAAGAGTGTTCCTTTATAGTGTATGGAAACACAATATCTGGATGAGTTAGGGAAAAATAATTTATTACATAAAAAAGGTTAGGTGTGTGAATGATAAAAATTCATTTATATCTTTCATTTGTCACTTTGCATTTTGAGAAGAAGTTTGAAGAGCTCTAAAGCGAACTTTGGAGAAATTTGAGAGAATTCAACTGCGAAGGAATTCGAAGTTCAAAACCTAATCTGACAAAAAGGTATTTATTGGTAGTTGAAGTCAAGGATAGACCTTGTCCAAAATTCAAGTGTCATCCTTTCAAGTCTATTGAGACCGAGCCCTTAGGTGCATTTATGTTTGTTCCACATGACATTTTACATATTGAAGACAGTAGGGAATATATTCATGCTAATATTGAGTAGTTAGGGAGCTTGCAATTGCTGAATTTATATTCCAAACACATTGCTAGAGAGGATTTCTGTGTTAAGCCCAAATTCAAAACCCTAGAGGAGAAGAAATTCACATAGATTGTGAAATTCCTCGTGTTTGATGAAAACAAATGGGTCTGGTATATGTTGAGTAGAGTTCATGTTGAATTTTTGTGGTCCAATCAACCCTTCAAGATTACAAAAGAAGCTATAAGCGCTGTTACAGGTTTAAATTCCTCCTGTGGATTGATGATTTGGAAGTCTGTGAAAAATCAAGTAGGCACTAATGCAATTGGTTCAGTATTTGATAAAAGAGCAATGACAATTGATGATATTGTTGATGTGGATGTGAAATTTTCCTCTATGGTCATTGTTTACAAGATATATCACTCCAACCGAAAAAATTATGTACCCAGTATACCTATATATGCAGCATATCAGATGGTAAAGGAGAATACAAAGTATGACCAATGTGAATTGCTTTGAAGTCAGGTAATGGAGAATCTTGGTAAGATTAAGAAAGACAAGAAGAATACCTTTAAATACAATAATATGTTGCTATGTTTGTTCTTTTATTTCATGAGTGAAGTTCCGGAAGTCGGGAAAGTGATTTGGGAAAGAGGTAATAAGCATATAGTTGTTCAGATCAGAGACATGTTATTCAGCCTTGGTGATTTGCAAGCCAGGAAAACTGCAATCTGGGAATATCTTAAGAACTTTCAGAATGTGATGCAAGCAAGTGAAATAATTCTTACTTCTATTGTGGAGAAGTATAAGGATACAATCTATTTTATGGTTGATATTGATTAGTGCTTGATGTTAGTGGAAAAACCTAGAACAGTCTAGATTATGCCAATGGGTTATGAAGTTGAGGAGAGAATCTTGGAGCTATATGCACAACATCTATTGAGTAAGCCTTTGGATTCATCTGAAGAAAGGTTTGGAACATATGTAGAGAAGAATATGCAAGTCCATGAGCAATTGATGAAACCAATGATAGTCTAAAGAGTAAGGAAAGAAGTGGAAGTCTTTGTAGAGAACATGGGCATATCTAAAGAAGTTGTAAGAGAAGCCAGAAGGATGAGAGAACAAGTTGAAAGAAAAAAAGGAAAAGATCCTACTAAAACTAAATCTACTAGTCTGGTAGCATCCTCTACCTAAACTAGATCAACAAGGAGCTCAACACCCCTATCTAGTCATGTAAAGAAGTTTTCCATTGCAAAAGCTCAAGTTAAGGCATCTGGTAAAAGGAAGAAGGACAAGAGAACAAGAGTGTATATAGCTATTTCAAAAGATGAAGAGAAAAAATTTGATGAAGAATTTAGAGAAATAAAGCATCTAGGCACCCAAGCAACAACAACAATCACTAAGGACAAGTTCTTTGGTGAAAAGGAGAAAGCAAAGAAGAAGATGAAGCCTGACAAACTAGGTATGTCTGTAGAGGAAGTTGAAAGAGGTATAATCATGGATGGGAATCTTAAGCCCCTATCTAAAGTGTATGGTACCTTTGATACTATTGGTCAAAGAGTCCTTGAGGAGGCTACAATACAATATTTGAACAATTTAAATATGACTCTAGTTGAGATAATGGCATAGTTGCCTAAGGAATTGTATGAAATTTTGGAGATGAGGAGAGTTAATGCTAGAACTGAAGAAGAGTAGTTGAGAGAATGGGTTCTTGCAAATCTAAGTCTGGTAATTCCTATTGAAGAAATGAATTCAATCCTGAAAGAAGAAGAAAGAGAGTTCAAAAGAAAATCAAGAATAAACAAGCTTATGATGGGTAGGACTGAAGAAGTAGAAAAGGAAATTGAAAGAATTCTGAAGGAAGTTCTATTAAAGAACAAAATTGACGTTGTTTCTAAAGAATAGCATGTGGAAGAAATTTCATCTAGTCTAGTAAATGAAGAGGTTACAATTGAGGACACTTAGATTCCTCCTGATGTGCATGATACAGAAGAACCTATGGAGATTGAAGCTCCTAAAATTGTGTCGGTTGAAGAAAATGAGATATCATTTGAAGAAGTTGAAATTCCAAATGTTAAGCAAAAATCTATGGCTATGGAAATAGTAGTTGAGGAAAAGAAGGTTGAAGTTAAAGGAGTTCCAGTGGAAGTAAGAGACACTGCGAAGGCAATGAAGAAGTTTCTAGAAGAGAAAAAGGAAGAATTTGATCTTGAGTTTGGAGATGCCCCTATTGATTTGTATACTTTGTCCCCAATTCAAGAAATGAAAGTCACATCATTTGCACAAGCTAAGGCTAGAGAAGAAATTATGAAGTCTCACATTGAGGACAATGAATTATTAAATCTTACATCTGGCATTTTGGAGAATATCATGCCTACTCATGTTAAGGATCCATATGTTTCTTCCTCTGGTGAGTTGAAGAAGCTTATAAATTTAGTAAGTACTCATTTTGAGTCACTTGAGAAGTCAACTTTGGTCAAAGTTTAGAAGGAATTTGATGCCAGAAAGATCACTAGGTTGAAAGGAATGATAACTAATGATAAATATTTGTTATCTACCTATGTGAAAAATGTTCAAAGTGCATTATCAAAAGGTGGAAGGATTTATAAGTCATGTTTGTCTTTGTCAAAACTTTATGAGGAAAATGAGAAGAATGTTAAGGATCATGAGAAAGAGTTAGCTACTATTTCTAATGCTTTGGATCCTTTAACTATTTATGTTGGAGAGCAAGAAGGTCAAGTTATATCCTTACTTGATAGAATAAAAAGCTCGAATCGTGATAATGATAGAGTTGTGGAAAGAGTTGGTGAACTTAGAAGCCTAATTGGTCCAAAGATGGAGACCATGTTGAACGCTTTGAAAGAAGCACAAGATGTTATGGCAGTCAGTGATCTAGTGAACCTTGAATCTATAGAAATGCAATCTTATTTACTCTATGGTCACATAACTATTCTAGAAAGTCTCAAGAAGTGTTGGGACACAAGCTTGAACCTATTAAAGACCAATTTTGTAGATATCTACAAGTTTGTGTAAGTTGTTTGAAACAAAGTTTGTACATATGTAGTTTAATTTTTTTTTTTTATAGGAGTTTTGTATGTGGATTTCCCATATTTGCAATTGATGTCAAAGGGGGAGAGTAGAATAGTGAAAAATGTATATTCATCTAAGGGGGAGTTGTAGTTTTGAGCTATGAATGAAAATCTTTATGGAGTTTTGGTTGGCAGTGTATTTTTGTTGGTACTGATCAGACACTTAGTCATTTTTCACTAAGTGTTTCCATCAATGCCAAGGGGGGAGATTGTTGGAAAGAGACACTACACATGTTGTCTAGTATTGTCGTTGATGGCAACCCTTGTCAACTAGTCGATCCACATGTTGTCATTTTCTCATATCGGCAAACAAATTGAAGAGCAGTGATTATCTATTGAGTTAGAATAGAGCATCTGATAGATTTGTGTTCTTTGATTCATATGCAAAAATTTTGTTATTACTTTTTGTTGTGGATCTCAGGGAGTATTGTTCGATGCATAATCTATGTTATCTATAAATATTTGTGCCTCGTATCAATTTGGGTGAAAGTTAAAAGGTTCAGTGAACTAATTTTCTGTTCATCAGTGTATGAAGGAAAACTTGGTGAATATAGTGTGTCGTGGATAGTTGAGGAGTTATTGTTTAAGTATTTTTGTATTCGAGCCTTTTGGTTTGGGTCCTCACTATGTTGTGGCTGACTCTTGTGGATGTGCGTTGAATATTATGGATGATTTGAGCCAACAGTTTGTAAATATTTCTTATTTTGTTGAAGCTGACCTAAAACGATTAAATCCTAAGTAGAAAATATATATAAGTGATCGATTATATCATTTTAAGGTGTGCTCGATGTGAGTTGATGTATGTTTCAAATGTTAGAAGGTCAGTAGAGCGATTATGCATAGTTTCACTTGTGCATTGAGGATTTTAGGTGCGAGTTGAAGCATAATAGAGCAGAAGAGCAGAATCAGTCAGAAGGTCCATAATTCGACTGTTGAGCCTAACCAGAAATGTAATTAGGAATTTGTAGATGCTACTTTGTCAGTTCAAATCTTTCGAAGTATTCCAAACTTTTGTAAGGTATTAATCCTTTCAATTTTTGAGCAGTGAGCTCTAGGCAGTGTGCCTCAATGCAAGTGCATTCTCATTTTGTAAACTTTTTCTTTTGAGTATACTCAAAACAATATTGTGTATTGACCTCCACCATGGTTTTTCCCCTAACAAGGTTTCCATGTAAAAAATCCTTGTGTTATGGTATTGTGGTTATTTATCTTATGTGTATGGATTTTTATTTTGGTTGAATGTTGTCAACACTTTAAGGATTAGAATAATAAATTTAAAAATTGCACAACATTGATTCACCCCCCCTCTTAGCGTTGCTTGATTCCAACATGTCAAACATATCATGTACCTTGTCTAAGCTTCCACATTTTCCATACAAGTTTACCATATTTGTAGGGAGAGAGATTGATATTATATTATTTTAACTATCATCTATTAGTTTTCCTACTTGGTAGACTAAGAACTAGATAGTTTATATAATTTTGGTTAAACATTCACCTACATGCCTCATAGCCAATTTTGGGATAAAAAATACTACATTGAACTGAATTTTAATAAGACTTATAAATAGTAAATAGTTTTTTCATCCCAATAATAGAAATACATATTAAGTAGTAATATGAGCCATTTTGCAATGGTGAATACCTATTCACAATTTATTCATTGATAAGGTCATTACAGTAGTTCTCACACCCTTGGACTGATTCTCCTATCATTTTCTTTCCCTCCCCCTCTCAACCAACATGTTTTTTTGGAGTTCTACAGTTCATTATTTTTCAAACATTATTCAACAAATTTCTTCAAGTTTTCAATATGGGTTTTGTCTCTAAATCAAAACCGTCCACGTCTCTTGGTTGTTTGCCAACTCTAGGAGTCCTAGGTATAGTTTTATGAGAGATATCAAATGACTTGGATCTTGAATTGGGAAGCCAATATCATTTCCTACTATAGGGCTCCAAGGTGATCAATGGTAATTATAACCTAAATAGTTATTTGAACATTTGAATGTCTCTTCTTCTTTCCTTTTCATCACTGCATAGAAGGAAACTTTGAATCCTGTCTTCCTTGGATATTGAACTTTCTTTAGAGGAGACTATAATCCCTTCTTTGCATCACCCTTCCTCCCTCTCTTTGCTATCTCCTAAATTTTGCCTATTCTTATGCTTTGATGGAAGCCCATAACCTATTCAAAAGCCTTTATTTATACACAAGTAAGGAGGGTATAGTCAAAGGTTGTGGAGTCAATCATTTTACACCTATCGACTTATTTTCTTGAAAGTTTCTAAAGTATTTTCAATAAATCTATTTTGTTCATATCATGAAACCATGGTACTCCATGAGACATATTTTTTATGTAGTGAAATATGTCCATACCTTGTAGCTTGTCCAATACAATCACTGCAATTGGACTCCCTCCCCTCTCATAATGCCTATACATATACCATTTACTCTTCATCCCAATTTCGTCCTATTTTATTTCCTTTACAGTATAATTATTTCTTCTTCTTTTTTCTTCACCATAATTCCTATGCATATACCATTACTCTCCATCCTCATTTCGTCCTATTTTATTTCCTTTTCAATATAATTATTTCTTCTTTTTCTTCCCACAATTGTCCACCATAGAAGAGGCTACTATGGGGAATGTGACAAGGACATGCTCAAAAATTAAGGGCACACAATGTTTAGGCACACATTGAGAGATAATATCAAGTTTGCTTAGCTTCGAGTTTGGAAAGGTTAAAGGAATTAGGTCAATCCAACACTCCCATTTTACATGAACCCCCATATTTGCTTTCTATTCTTCCTTAAAACATATTTTGGAGGAATAAGTGGGAACCCGTAAAGTGGAAATAATGCATCGAAAATTGTTCTTCAGTATTACAATACCACAATACAAATGTGAACACTACTTTCTACTCAGCACTCGCTAAATAAGAAACACACGAACCCTTCAAACAGATATTACAACACTATGTTTATGTTTTGACTGACGAGTCACTGGTCGCTTTTCATTTAAAATGGCCTTCAATAAAGAAAATGATATGATAAATCAGTCACATTGGGCATCTAAAAAAATATCACTGGATCTTCTCACTTAAATCAAATCAAATCTGTATGCAATAAACGATTTACTACTAAGACCCAAAACAAAATTCTGTAAGCTTCTAGAAATGTTTTTCTTTCATGTTTGATAGTCTTAAAAATTGTTTTTCTTGCTAATACCAAAAAAAAACCTACATATAATAACTACTATTCTTTTTTCTTCCTTTTGAAAGGCCAGAGGTCTAAACAGTTTATAAGTAACTACTATTTTTAGTCTGCTCAAATAAAATGTCCCTCGTTAGAAAGCAAGAGTTAAGTAACTTCCAAAGTTCCTCCTCTGCTAAGTAAGTGTTCAGTAACTTCCAGAGTTCCCCCAAACTCTCCAGCAAATAGATTTATGGTCATATTCATTGAAATGAATTGTTTTCAGAGACCAGATCAGTAAATGATTTTACTGAAGGAGTTGGGAGAACCCAGGCAGTCCAGAACATAAGTAGTTCCATCCATGCAAACTCATGAATAACATATGGTTGATATATAGCCTTACAAAAGAGTATACATAAAATCTAGTGGACAAGAATACTTGATCGCCGAAAGAGTGTTGCATTGAACCTGGCCATCTTATTTTAGCAAGTTCATTGAATGTAGATGTCTTTTGATAAAGAAACTACGCGGGAAAGAATCTGGATATGATATGGGATAATGATACTATTCACATCAGTAAATATTCACAGACATCAGTACGGATTGAAGTACTTTCGAACAAGAGTAATTTGATTTGCATCTTTTTCATATAGTGGCGATGGCCCCATAGTAGTGCATTATAATTTTAATGCTTGGTATGGTAATGTATGTGTTATGTCAGCATTAGGAAAACTATACTATTATATAAGCGCTTGCACCCCAATGAGGTGCAATGGTTACGCCGATAGCAGGATATACTCTCGCAATATATTGAAAGGCAAGGAAAAAAATTGCAAGAAAATGTAAATTGCTTTTCTTAAGACTACCTATTTAAGCAAAACGTCAATTGATGATGGGATGCAAGAGGATTTGAATATGAACAAGTGGAACTTAATTTAAATTGGTATGCTATGCTGAGTGGTTTTACAACATAATATTTTTTGTACAATGAAAGAAGCCCTGTAACTTAAAAGGTCGATTGGATTAAGTACAATTGTTGCTGGTTAATGATATACCTTGTAATCGAATGTAACATATAATAAAAAACTAATAGGACAATATTTTAGGTATTTCACCTTGTTAAGATTTATATGTACCTCATTCTAATCAATGACAAAACTCAAGTATTTGACATAATGTTAACAAAAGCAGGATTTCTTCATTTTTGCTTGAAGCTTGTGACATTAGAGGCTATATAAGGTAGTTTGAACATGCTAAATATGATCCTCCTAATTGTTCTCATACATAAAAATATCATTCATGAACTATCATAGGTTAGGTTGAAATGTCACTAATGAGCTACATAGATTTGTAGGACAATTATTGATCTCAAAGAAATCAATCATTCATAAACCCTAGCTTTAATTTTCAAAGCACTTTTATAGTGATCAATAGGATCCATTTGTACCTAATGATGACATAAATTTAGATCCATCTTTATCAAATACCATGCCCCTTTATATGATGAAGGTCATGGATTCTAGGCAAGGGGTATTTCTATTTGAAAATAATTTCATAAATCATTAGATTGATAATCATAATGAGTCAAATACCATGCTCCCCTAATATGATTCCATCGATGTTAGGAAAAGGGTATCTATTGTTTATTGTTTACAATGGTTTTATTTAAGGCTTTGTAGCTAGTGACTAGTCCATAAAGCATTCAATTTCAAAATTTAATGATTCATAACTATGTATTTCTAAATCAACTCTCTTAAAAAATCTTAGAAAATAATTTTGAAAGGATTTAATCATTTATAAACATAAAATTTGAGGAAAAAGAAGAGGAAAATAACAAATAATAGATCGCACACATCACAAAATAGGTAGAGTGTGCCTTTACCATCTCATAATTTTTTTTTATTAATTCATAGAGTGCAATGCTACATAAATGGTTTTTTGGAGTATTTCAATAAACCATACACTCCTCTACCTCCACTATATTAGACTATAACTATAATAACTTTAACCTTCTCATTTGAAACAATTATAAGTCACATTTATTATTCAATTATACTTTTGGAATGTCTCAATGCCCCTCGATTATGCATACTTTAATCACTCAAGTTCAAGGAAGAATATAATTTCTTTTGGAATAGGAATAGTTACACATTGACAATTTTTCAACTATAAAATTATTCCTAATTCTATCTAAATATTCTTCCTTTTTAGTATAATAGATGTCAATAAGGAATATGAATAGTTGATCAATTTCCATATATTTATCTTCGACTATGACCTTATGATAATTAATGACACAATTACAAATAACCAATATCCCACATCCAATGGCTTATTTCAACTCTCATTACTAATAAAATGAAGAAAAATTAAACACATGACCTTTACAAGTTAACAATTGATCAATGAAAAAATACCTTTCATCTCAACAATTTACACTTCAATAGCAACATATGTCTCTTAGCAGCACTTTAGTAGCATAATTGATCTTTTGTAACAACTAAAGTCAAATTTATAGCTTATTCAATCTTTACCCCATTCAATAAAACTCAAAGACACTTTAGCAACTTAATCAATCTTCAATAACACTCAAGTAGAAACTAAAGACACTTTAGTAGTGACAATTTAACAACATACTAATTTCAAAGGTCCCCTACAAAAATCAATGAACAAATTGTATCTCCACAAGCACCATGACAATGTTCTAGATTGTCAAAAATAATAATTTTTGAACTTTCCTCCAATCATAAAATTATTATAAATTTATTTTAACATTTGAATATATTTTTCAAATTAACTTAAAAATTCTCCATCACATTTCTCAAACATGTGACCAAATTTAGAACCTTTCCATTAAAACCCACTTAAATTGGTTGTGAATCATGGATCCCTAATTAAATTATTTTTGATGCCTAATATCCTTAGTCCTAGATATTCTTGACACATTCATTTAGCTTTATTTCCTAGATCTTTTTGAGAAATGCATTTGGTCTTTATTTAGAAAATTCACTTCCTTACCAATAAACTATGCCTCACACTCTTTGTGCATGTTTTACCTCACCTTGTTAATAAAATTTTTACCTCACCTTGTTAATAAAAATATCTTCTTCCAAGTAATCTTACTCCTTAGGTGAAAAATAATTTGATGAAGAAATAATATCACCCTCATGTTCCTCGTCTAGCATATAGGACAAAAAAATTATGCTACTTAACATTGATAACTAGTGTTTCTATTTCTTAGCCAAATATAGCTAAAACATGCAATCAATAAGAATGTTAAATCCTTATCAATATTTAAGTATTTATTGTCTATCCCTGAAGGATAGAACCAATTTATAAAAAAAATTAGGAACTTCATTGTAAATACCTTCCTCAATAAATGTAAATTTTACTTCTTTGAACATAAATCTAATTCTGGTATGTAAAGACTAAGAAAAAAAGGATATTTTATGTCTTTTAGAATCTGCCATGTAGTTTTTATATTTGGCCTGAACAATATACAGTTGATTCCACAATATTCACACACTAACACATTGCCAGCATACTCAAACAAAATAATAAATTTTCTTATATTTGTTCTAAACAAAAGGAGAATAAATCCACCTTGGAAGACACATAAATGACAGAAAGCCAGCAAAAAATAGAGGAAATGACAGAAATGACACACAAAGTTCCCGGGTAACACACAAAAATGACAGAAGTCCAGCAAAAAATAGAGGAAAACGAAGGTTAGTCACTTAGCCATCATGACAGTGGAAAATTCCTCATAGTTTATTTTGCCATCGTCGTCCCAATTGGCCTCACAAATCATCTCATCGACTCATCTCGAAAAATAGAGGAAAATGAAGGTTAGTCACTTAGAATGAGAAAAACTCTTTGTACATGATCACTGAATATGATTCAAAACTTTGATAAATACTTTTTACTATTTTTTAATTAGAAAAATGTATGGTGAAAGAGTTTCCAAATAAAAATTATGAAACTTATAAATTAAAAGGATAAAGCTTATTATGTGCTTATAAATTAAAAAGGATAAAGCTTATTTTCAAACAAAAGGGAATCAATCAGTCCCACAGGCAGGCAGATTTAATGGAAACCCAAAAAACAAAACAAAGATTTTTGTAAGAAAACTGTGCAAATTTTTTCAGATAATTATGTGCGGTAGTTTTTACATAATTCCTTCTATATTTGTAAATAGCAGTAAATATTTTTAGTAAAAATCTGTAATAAATTTTTATACTTTTTGAATTTCTGAAAAGATTTCTCCAAAAATATTTATGTATAATCCTCCTTTTACCTTGCCTGGTGAAATGAGCCCTTTGTCCTCTGCATAGTTAATCATGGCGTACCCAACCCTGCAGCCACAAAATAATCAAGCTTATCTTTTGTTCATACAAATTAAAACAATGAGAAGATTTTAGTAGGATTATTTTAAAGGTCCACTGAAATTGAATTTGTGAAGACTTTAGTGAAACTGTGTAAATTTTTTACATCGGTACAATTTCATCTGTGTTAGATTTCAAAGTTTGCTGTACAATTTTGCTCAAAAATTTAGGATTACAAAAGATCTAAAATATTAATCCTCCAAACAAAAATTAAAAACATATATATCTCCTACCTATCCTTGACGTTGCAGCAAGGCTGCATCATCTCCATCTTAGCCACAATTTGAGCTCCACAGTCCTCTGTTACTCTATTGAATTGCACAAGGGGGTCCTCGTTACCAACTGCAAAGTCATCATTTTCCCCTCCCCCTCAGTACACATTACAGCAACCATTAATCTACAAGTGAAATGCAAACAAAGAAGACAAAATGACCTCAGTGGCATCCTTCTTGAAGTTGAAATTGGGCCTAGAAAATTGTTGCTGAGAGGCAGTAGTATAGCGCCTTGCAAATGCTACCTACAATGCGTTTCTCACCACACCCATTTTGGATCCCTAAATCTAGGTATTTCGGTTTCTGCTAACGCCTACTATGCAGAAAATGGAATGCAGAAAGCAGAAATTATCTTGTTAGCTTCATCTCCATCCTTATTATAAGCAATGGATTCAATGAATCTGAATGCACAGGATTTCACCTCAAATAGCAGCATTTGCTATGAAATCTGTTGGAGCCGCCCATGTTTCCTACGGAAGCTGGACAAGTCCAGTCTAAACTCTTTACACGAGGTAGCAGTCGAGAGCATCGGGAGTGGATTTGCAGGGTGCAAGAATCCACAGCCATGGGAGATGATCAGCCCAGTTGAATGCTCCCAGTAGATCAAAACCCTCCTCGACCATCTTCCTCACCTCTCTGCCTTCTCTGTCACCATCCAGCTTTGTACCAAAGACACTTCCCATGATGTTGTTCAGAGCCGCTGTTTGAAGATGTGGACGGAGGTTGACGACACCCCTACACATATTGCGTATATTCGATAACATTTTCAGACAGTCCGCATGACGCCTTGCGCAGCAATTCTTCGTGGACTAAAGAGATGAGCAGCCGACATCCTGCCATAATGGATGGCCAAGGGAAGGAACACCATTCCTCAATAAATGCGTGACCATACCTTCACCCATTCCCTACGCCATTCCTCATTAATTATTGTTTGTCTCCCAAATAAATGTCCACTGAAAAGAAGTCATCCCACAATCCCGTAGCGAGAAGCCTAAAAATTTCCAAAAATTTATCGGCATTAGATAGTAGACTTTTCCGTGGATTTCCCACCCATAATAGCCTATCGGCTAATTAATATTGTGGACAGATTAAATCATTTGTTCCATCATCATTATGGTCTCTCAAATATATGTTATAAATAATGTTGAAAATATAATTATTTTTTGGGTTAAAAAAGGGTATTGTGGATTTTTAGCTGTTGAACAAATTGATACGATGCATGTTTATGTCAACAAATTGACATGATACATGTTCATATCAACTTGTTTTAACCACACTATATTTTATGAATATTTAATCAAATTTAATGGCACCTCACCACATTTAACATGCAGACCACTGCATTTATTTAACATGAGTTGCATGCTTTCCTATATCATGAGAATTAACAATTGTAAAGTTTACACCACAATGTATTAAATGTTACACAAGAGTCCACCTACCACTATAAATTTAATAGAAGAACAATAGTTGCATAACTCTCTCATTTTTACTTATCTAGAAAGTAATTATAATTTATAGCTTTAGTAAAATTATAATAGGCTTGGTAAATAGAATTCCCTCTCACCACGCTTGATAATACCTCCTTGAACAACACTACTAAGAAGCTTACTAGCCAATAGAAGTTAATGGGCTATTTTATCTAATGCATTAATAGAAGAGCAATAGCTACACAACTCTTTGTTTTTTTATATAATTGGAAGGTGGTTAAATTTATAGCTTTAGTGAAGCTCAACAACTCCGTACAAATCTCAAATATAAAATGGAACCTAATTTAAAGTGACTCACAACAAATCAAAATCTTTCAACATATCTATTTTCTTCTTGAAACATCTATAATGTGTATTAACACATATTCAACATATGAATAATTATTCATTATTATAAAAAAGCTCCCAAATAATAATGTATGGCCTTGTGCATAAACTAGGAATTGGGTATGTTGGCTATTTCTCTCCCCTTGAATTACATATAATGGTATGAAATATTTTTTTCTATCTATTTTAGTAATTGGTAACAATATTATTGCCCCTTCAGCTAAAGTTATGCACTTCATTTGCATAATATTATTTTCTTTGAAATTATGATTAGTAGCAATAAATTCCTTTTTATTTCTTGTACATATTTTTATAGCAATAATTAGTTGTATATTCATTAAATATACACTAAAAGGCCTCATATTTATCTCATTTAGGTTCCAAAAATTCCTTAACTATTTCAAGTTGGTTTGAGATGACCCATGAATTCAATTTGTGTAGTTATTTTACAAAATATTTGATCTTCTTGATAAAATGTGATGATTTTCATTGTACCATTAAAATTAATTGTAATTCTTCCTATTTTATAGCCCTTTTTAACTAGGCCTTGATAATTAGGGGTAAAATATCACTCTTCTCACCTTTTCTAAGAATTTCTTGGTAGATTAACAACACATGTTCAAAAATTGGGAATAAATATAGTTATGACACAAAATATATGACAACTTATATTATTCAAAATGCTTACTATAATGGCTACATCTATATAAATTTTGTCATGATGGATTCATTTTATCATGAAAGATATGATCAAAATAATCCTTTTTTTTTCTAGTAGAATCCCAAAGTATAGCTTGGAAGGAGTTGATGTCACATAGATGCTACACAAGAAACTTTAATTTAAGGACCTTTGATTAGAGGTCTTTGATACTAAAAAGTGAGGTGTGATAGGGAATAACTAACCCATTTATAATTTTCTAGGCCTTCAATCAAAGATTCTTCCCATTGAATGTGAGAAAATCATCAATCAAAGACCTTGGATTGAAGGGAGCATGCTTTTTATGATATCTAATTTCATTAAATGACAAGTGGAAAATAGTTGAGACACACCTTTATGGTTTCATAGTACTCATATTTTTTATTAAATACTTTACATTGGTGATGCTTATTTTCCATAAAACCATTATCATGTTTTTGATAACGTAAGTAGGGTTTTGAAAGGGACCATAACCTTGTACAAAGCGAAGAAATGGAACACAACCAAAGACCAAAGTATCAAACTTTACCAAAGAGAGCACTACAAAAAAAAACAACAACCAACTAACAGTAAAAAATCTACACAACAAAGGTAGATCTGAAGCAAGGAAAAGAGAAAGCACTAGATTACAACTAGTTATAACCTTCATTGATCTCAATACCCTCTTGAGTAGGAGAACGCAGACTCGGATAGAGAAAGGGCAACAACAACTCCCTAACAACACAATCAGTAAAACAAGATGTGGATCCTAGACCCCATCAAATAGGAAATATGACCCCGAGCCCTCCCTATTTCTCCACCTCAATAGGATAAAAATATTCTTAAAATGGACATCCATAAGCCCTTCAATATTCTCAAATTAGCAACCACTCCCAAGCAACATCTTCATCAAAGATTGATGGGGAAAATAGAACCCATCACTAATCATACCAATCCCATCAAATTCCTTGAAATCCACCTCAATATGAAGACAAGGAAAAAAAAACTAATAACAAGAACCCTCATACAACAACACCCAACACCGACGGCATAAAACATCTCCTCCTAAATAAGAGAGCACTCCACCTCCATAGGAGCAGCCAAAGGGAAAGTTGGGTAAAGAGGGCAGCGACAACTCCTTATAAGAAGCTTACACCAAACCCCAACATATTCCTTGTAAACCACCTCAAAAGGAAAACAAGAAAAATTAGAAACATGGGCATCAAAAGTCCTCACAAAATAACTCCCGCAACCCATAGCACCAAACAACTCTCCAAAGAACTCCACCTCAATAAGAGGCACGAGAAAAAATATGCTCCACTCACTGAAGCCAAATAACTCTCCTCAGTAGGATGACTATTTGGGCACCCTCTTTGACCTAAATAGAACATAAACCTATTGGCATTCTTTAGATTTTAGACTATTAATTGACATCCTAGGGTCGAATTCATTGTGGAGAAAATTAACCATATCATTTGTGTAGAATGTATTCAAGACTCTCCTCTTCAAAATTTAAATTTCCCCTAGGGTTGAATCTAACAATCTTCTAATTATTTGTTATTGATCATTTACTAGGATAAACCATTCAAATGTGCACCTAAGTCACATATTAAAGGACATCACAACTAGTTCATTTCAAAATCATAATGATTGATATTGCAATCATCATTAAAACAATCCCTGTTCATCTACCTGTCTGAAATAATTAGTGATCAATAATTCTGTAACTTTATACATTAGGTCTTCTATCAACACTTGCTAGAACCCTAGTTCTTGCACTAGGTTAAATTCTCATATCGATCACACTATATTCCATTTACACCAAATCTCAAGTATTAATCACCTAGAATCATTTTGTACAGCAAAATCACTTGTATTCTTGCTTCAAAAACAATTGATTGTCAACACCACTAATTTTTATCATAGGTCCAAACATCATGATAATTTTTCTTGTATCCAAATAACAAAGGCCTTAAGACAATAAGGTTCATTTCTACAAATTAAAGGACAAATCTAATGGCAAATGGTCACTTCCTCATAATGAAAATGACCTACGAGACAATTTTAGATGCTTTGGATCTTAACTTTTTAAACCCCCAACTCTTTTATCTAAAAGAATTTATTTTCTATTACATGTTTACACTTATTTATCCTAAATTATTTATGAAGATTTGATTTATTGCCTCACAATAGCTGTTTGATGTAATTACCTGGATGCAGTGTCTGCAAAGACTTAAAAAAGAACAGATCTGGTGTTATTGTGT
>VDFB02118569.1:0-22678 GCA_007258455.2 Sequoia sempervirens
GGACTCATACGCCCCTCTAGGCGATTTAGTCCCAATACAGGTGGTTTTGCCTAATTTTTGGGTATTATGTGGTGACTTTTATTCAACATTTAAATCCCTGAAAAACCTTGATTAGGACTCATACGCCCCTCTAGGAGATTTAGTCACATTTCAGATTTTAAACTTCACTTTTTCAGTATTAAAAACTCTGTTTTTGTGTTTCTATTTGTTGTTGTTAGTTATCTATTTCAATTTACAGAGTTTTTGTTACTGTCATTTCATTGCATCTAGATTAATCTCATTTGAATCAAAAGCAGAGCATTTATTTTTTTTTCATTGCATCTTGCATTTCATTGATTATCCCTTGCTTGAGCTTTTCAACTTGGAGTCCTGTTACTAATACTATAGTGAGATGAAGTTCAAGACTCATTTCATCCTGCGATAACACAATTGTTGTGGATCTTGGGTTATCTATCCCTTTCACTACTAGTGTTGACACTAGTTCACTAGGTACATGGACCCTACCCTTAACAACTCTTTGCCTTCAAGTAGTGTGACAAGCGTTGAGATAATGGTTGCTAGTATTCTGCAACAAAACATAATCCAAATTCATGAAGACTTGGAAAACCTACAAAATCAAATAAGTACTAAGAACATTTCAACTGTCACTATCCCTACCATAGATAACATACATCATATGATTGAAAGTGAAGACAGAGTTGATCTTGTGCGTAACATAGTTTAGATTTTTGGAAAACATCTTACTTCAACCACTAG
This sequence comes from Sequoia sempervirens, assembly GCA_007258455.2. NCBI lineage: Eukaryota > Viridiplantae > Streptophyta > Pinopsida > Cupressales > Cupressaceae > Sequoia > Sequoia sempervirens. Next base: position 757 of record VDFB02118569.1, read on the forward strand.
TTGTGCTTTACCTTCAAAAAATGTCCAAATTCAAGGAGGAATTCAAATTCTTCCTCCCATAACCATTTCCTCTATTCCTACCTACACCAACCCTCAAGTTACAACAGTGATGCAACCTACTAGTAATGTCATTCCTACCTAGGGTATTTCCACTAGTATTCCTAGTACCTTTTTAGCATCGCACATCATATCTCCTACCACTTTATCTCCCACAAGCATTCCATTCACTACTTACTCGGACACATATACACCTCCACCATATTCACCTCCATCTCAAAACACAATCAATGATACCCTCACAAATCAACTTTTATAAACTATTTCACCCCTTCAAAAGCAAGTTTCCTCCATAAACCAAAATTAAAATGGCCAACCTACATATTATGTCAACAACAATCCCTTATCCTTGGAGATATTGAGAATCTCGATGCCAAAAGGTGTAGAGGTGCCTAGATTTGAGAAATATGGGGGGAAAGGAGATCCTTCTAACCATTTTTCTGCTTATACCACATTATGTAGTGACTTTATTCTTGAGGATAAGCTCTTGGCTAAGATTTTCCCTAGATCCTTGAAGGATACTACCTTAGAATGGTTTTCCTCATTACTGAACAACTCAATTTGTTCATTCAATGAACTTGTTGAGGCCTTTATAAACCATTTCCAAGTGCACATGACTCCTAATATGACCTTAGTCGATTTGATGAGATGTAAGCAAAAAGATGATGAAAATATTACTTACTTTATTTCACGCTATCAATCTCTTTATTCCCAAATCGATGTAAAGATTCCCAACCCTCACCTTCAAAGGATTTTCATTGAGAACTTTCAAACTAAGATACAAGATAAGCTTACCATGATGAATTTTCCCTCCTTCATACACTTGTGTATTACTCTTCGTGGTTATCAAAACTCAGTTAGTAGTCCTGACACAAAATCCACCTCTAGCCGTCCCGAGAAATTTGAATCCGCAAACCAAAAAAAAATCAAAATTTTAGAAAACAAAATAAAGGCTTTCTTCAACTAAATCCCCATCAACAAACAAATCAACATGTCGATACCAAGTGGATGCTATAAGGAAAATGACTCCTTTTGCATTTGGGGATCTAGATAGGCAATTCACACCCTTACCCAATACCCTCCATAACATAATGCCACAACTTTTAGAATAGAAAATGATCACCTTGCCTCCTGATGAATGCCTTAGAAATATTTTTAAATAGTCATTTTATGGTTTAAAAGACTTGGTTATATTATTAATTAACATGACTGGCGGTAGACTATATGCTGATATATTTACTTGTTTTACTTTGTGTTTGGCTAAATTAGTAAATATATTAGAGGTAATGCTTTGCATTGAATTCATTGCTTTTGTGGTGATAATGATGAGTTAATTATGCAGTTTGAATCTTTTACTGTCAAAATTGGTATCCTATTTTTAAGGATTTTATTCAGGGTATTTAAGACTGATGATTGATGACTTAGTTAAAAGATAAAGTTAAACTCCATGTTTAACCGCATGAAGACAATCACGCTCCTGATCACTCATGTCGGATGATGAAACACTGAAGTTTCAAATCAGCTCCTCTTAGTCGATTTAGGAATTTCTTGTTCCAACATTGATCTGGTGTTTTCCCTCTATCTATTTTTAGTTCTATTTTAGTCTTTAGTTTAGACGCCTTGTATCTTGGTGGTTAATGCCATGTTTTGAATTCAATAAGGGATATAATTATAAATATCCATCTTTAGGTTTAAGAAGAAAGTTAGATTTAATTTTCCATTAGAATTTTGTAATTACAACACTACTTTGTTTTGCATCCTTGTTTGGGTCAATTTGAATGAAAATAAGAAGTTAACTCAAATCATTGTGTTAGAGGTCTCACTGGAGGAAGAGTAGGGCCTGCTCAACCAAAGGAAGTGACCTTGTGTGGTATTTCTCTGAAGTTTATTTTATTTTTGTTGAATCGATGTTGAATCTAGAATGTTTTGTTTGAATCATTTTCAACAACTGTATTTAATCACTTTTAAGCTAAGTTCATCATGGTTAGAATGGTTTATTATATTATCAATTGTATTGGGTTAATCAAGATTTAGATTTTGTTTGTCGAAATTAAGTTTGACTATTATCTATTAGGTTTAATTGAAGTAATGATGAAAACATATGGAAAGATAAATTGAAACTTGTTTGGAATTTACTCATGAAAATTAGTATTTACGTTCTCTAGATTAATAATTATTTCCTTGCAATTTATTTTTGTTCTTTAAATTAGCATTTATTTTTCTAGAAAATCTTAAAATAGATTTCTTTTGAGTTAAATTAGAATTGAATTTAAATTTTGAATTCTAGACTAAGAATTAGATTAATTTTAATCATTTCCATGAATCAATCTCAATCAAGTCAAACAAAGTTAGAAATAAGTAAACGAAACCTTATATTAGGAAATGGAATAGAATTAATCCTTAGGAATTAGTCGCTGAAGTTGAGCTCTTGAGAGCTCCTAAAAGCTCCTAAATGAGTTAAACCGAAACCAGAAGTCACTATTTATAGTGCAAAACCCCCCAAAAATCTATGGAAAACATCCTTATCGCATATAACTCTAAGTCACACCCAGTTCGATAATTAAATGATGCAAGTTGTGACATCAATGACCTTACCCATCATTTTTGGTGTTGTTGTTGGGGAATAAAAGATCTAGCTATTAAGTGTGAAGCCTTAGTGTTGATAAGGAAGATAGATTTAAATTGTGGATGAGACGAAATAGAGACCATCTAGGGAAGTTTCTTCCACGAGATATTGATTTTCGAAGAAATATTGATTTTGATCAAGAACAAGACATTCAACAATATCAGATTGAAAATCAAGAAGAGAATAGAGATCCATTTCAAGAAGAAGAAATAGGTGACCAACCAGTACGTCCACCAAAAAATAGGACCTTTTCTTATCCTATTAATCTTGAAAGACAAATTGATGAGCCTCCTATGAAGAATATTTCACCCTCGGTTTTTCCTACCTTTAGGGGAAAAACTTCTGAGGATCATAATCAATTCATTTTTGAGTTTAAAGTTTTATGCCAGACCTATGATTATACAAATGATAACTAGAAGTTGAAGTTATTTCCTTCTACCTTGAAAGAGTCAGCTTTATGTTGGTTCGTGGGTTTAGGTGCAGGAACAATCACAACTTGGCAACAAATAGAAATTGAGTTCTTGGATAAGTACCAAGATTACTGTTGAGTAAGGGATATGAAGGAAGAATTGTTTCAAATGAGACAAATTAAGGATGAAAGTTTGGAAGATTAGAGACAAATGAAGGATGAAAGTTTGGAAGATTACGCCGATAGATTAAGTTTGTGCACCAAAGGTGTACTAATGGGTTGGATAATGAAATTAGTAAAACAAATTTTCTGAGAGGAATTGATGATGAATCTAGAGTCTTTGAATCTTATGGGGAAAGGAAACATTAATAATCTTTCCTTGGATGATATTGTTGAAATATGTAGAAACTACTCTAGGACTAAAGTAGGGACTAGAAATTCTCGAAGAAACAATGCTCATATTACTGATGTGTCTGAAGTAATGGAGGAATTAGAAAACCTGAAAATTGATTTACATCTTCATCTCAACATGCAAGGAGATATTCATTCACTTGTGGAATCTAAAAGTGAAGGGTTTCTTCTTAAGTTGGACATATTCAAAGCTTATGACCGTGTTGACTGGGAGTTTTTATTTAAAATTCTAAGGGGGTTTGGTTTTAGTAGTAGAGTCATTCAGTTGGTGAATTAGTTGGTTACTATGGTCTCCACATCTATTATTGTGAATGTATCTCCCTCTAGATTCTTTCAAAATTCAAGAGGTTTAATACAAGGTGACCCTATCTCACTTATTCTTTTTACTATAATGGTTAAAAGCCTGGGAAGGAATCTTAAGCGATTGATTGAACAGAGGTCTCTTGCAGATCTTATTCCTTCTTCCATGAATTTGATTTGTTCTCACCAACAGTTTGTAGATGAAAAAATGTTGATGGGAAGATCTACGGTGAATGAGGCTGACTTTGAAAAAAAATTGGACTTGTATGAGAAGGAGACAGGGCAGATGGTCAACAAACAAAAGAGTTCCATATTTTTCTTCAATACCCCTAAGCATAGACAGGTCAAGATTGCAAGAATCCTTGGTTGCAGAGTGGAATCCTTAACTTCTTCTTATCTTGGACTTTCGATATGCCTTAAACCTCTAGACTCCTTTTGGTGCTCTATGGTTGACATGTTCATAAAGAAGTTGGCAGTTTGGAAAGGAGCTCTTTCGAACCAAACTAGAAAAATTTAGCTTCTTAAAGTTTCTCTTCAGAACCTCCCAGTTTATGCTTTAAGCCATTTCAAAATCCCTACTAAATACACTGAGGCCATTGAAAAGATCTAGAAAATATTCCTTTGGTTTGGAGTGGAGGAAAGAAAGAGAATGCCTCTTATAGGGTGGGATTTGGTTTGCAAACCAAAAACCTTTGGGGGTTTAGGTCTGAAAAAAATAGAATTATTAATAATACTCTCCTAGCCAAACAAATATGGATATCGTTCTCGTCTGGTAGAGAATGGAAAGAAATTTTAAGAAGTAAATATATGGCTGATCGTATGTCCCTCAAAGCTTTGTTGGAATCTCCTATCCTCTCCCGTGGCTCAACTTGTTGGTAGAAAAATTCTGGAATCAAGGATAGGATGGTACATCAGAAGTGGCAATCAAGCTAGATTTTGGGAGGATAAATGGCTCTTTAAGGAACCCCTTATTAATATTCAAAGATTCAATAGATGGGTAGAGCAATGTAAAGCTGCTTTTGGGAAACTTGTCAAAGATTACTGGTATGAAGGAGACTGGGTGAACTTATGCGTGATTAGTCAGGAGTTGGCTTAGCTTCAATCCTCCTTATAGGCAGTCAGTTTGGGACAAACTCAGCAGAATGATACTCTTGTCTGGATGGATAACCCTTCGGGTAACTACTCTGTCTCTTTGGTTGTCTCTTTTTTGTCCCTTTCTCAAGCCCCCCCTCCCTTCTGGTCAAAAGCTTGGATTAAACACTTGACTCCAAAATTCAATATCTTCTTCTGGATCATGCTTCAGAATAAGGTTCTCATAGTGGACAATCTTTACAAATGGGGATTCCAAATCCCCAACAGATGCTACCTCTGCAAGAGTGAGGCAGAGTCATCCAACCACTTGTTTCTCCACTATTTGTTTGTTTCCTTAATCTGGGAAAAATTATTAGCTCTCTAAAATATCTCTTGGGTGTTCCCCTAGACCATTGAAGATTTCTTTTTACAATGGAAAGCCCATACTCAAAATCCCTTCATTTGAAGGTTATGGGTTTTCTTATTCCCTTTTGTTACTTGGGGAGTGTGGAAAGAACGTAATAATAGACTATTTAGGGACAAGGAGATGTCAAAGAATAATGTCTTTGAGAAAAAATTTAGGCTTATAAAGGAAAACTTTAATGTGATTCCTCAAAAATCTCTTAACCTGGAAGTTGTGATGTGCACTCCCTATGATTTAAGGATAGCAAAACATTGGAATATTAAAGTGGACATTTCTTCAGCTTCCAAGCTAGCTAAGAAAAGTAGGGAGGGTTTTTGCTGGACCTTTCCTCCAAATGGTTGGTATAAGGCCAACTTTGATGGAGTTATGAAGGGAAACTCGAGCATGGCTGGAAGTGGAGGTATGCTAAGGGATTCAAATGGTAATTTTATGGTTGCTGTGGAAATATCCCTAGGTCACCAAACCAACCATGTGGTGGAGGCTATAGGATCCTTTCAAGTTTTAAAGTTAGCTCAAAATTTGAATATAAAAAATTTATGGCTAGAAGGGGATTCTAAAAATATCATTGATTGTCTCTTAGGAAGGACCCAACCCTCTTGGTCGATAAAGAACTGGATTGATGAAGCTAAGTCTATTCTAGACAAGTTTGAAAAAGTAAAAGTTTCACACGTCTACAGGGAAGAAGCTAACAACTTGGCCGATTACTTTGCGAATGAAGGGGCTAGGAAGCAAGGATTGAACATGTGGCAGAATTGTAGGGACTTGAGAATTGAAGTCAGGACATTACTAGATTATGATGTTACGCATGGGAAAGAGGCAAATACATTTAATGATTAAAGGGAAAGGGGCTAGGTACATCAAAATCAAGAGATTTTATGAGGCTGTGTCATGTTACTTAGAAGGGAAGAAAAAGTGGCACACTTTGTGGGTGCATTGGAATAGTTGCATAATTATGCAACAGGAACTCGGCGCTGGTAGAGTCTATAGTAAGGTGCAAAAAAAAATTGGGGGGACAGGAAAAGAGTTGAGCCAAAAAGCTATGAGGTGCACACTAGGAATGATAAGGTTTGGAAGCAGATTGAAAGAGGTGGGTTGGTTCCATTTCTGGAAAAACTTCATGGGCCTGATACAATGGCCACGAATTACTTTGAGAAGAACTGGAACAATGGTTAAATAATTCTCTTTGGAAGAAAGGTGAAGTTGGATGAGCAAATTATAAGGGAGATTACTGGAATGTCCATTGAGGGTGTGAAGTTTTATCGCGACAAAAGGTTTTCTGATGAGGCGGTCATCAAATTCCCTAAGAAGGACAAGGAGAAATTGAAACTGGTTAACATTTTTAATAGCTATTTCAAAATTGACACCATCAAGGCATTGTGGAGAAAGCTACTCCATGTGATAATGGACTATATCACACTAGATGAGAGATTTACCAGAGTGTATGGTCATCATTTTTCCATTCTTAACCACTTCCGCCATAAGGTACAGATTTCTCTGCCTCACTACCTGTTATGTTTGTTGAGTAATAGCCTTGAGGACCATAAGAAAAATCCCAGGAGATACCCTATTCTTCATCCTGGTCTTATTAGGTTAATATATGAACACTATCAAAATATGTCGGCTTTATCTAAACCTGTTGCCTCCACGGCGTCTGAGGATTATGATACAGATAGTGGGGGTTCAAAGAATCATCCTAACTAGGAGAGAATTGTTGAAGCCCACCCATCCTCTGAGATGTTTGGTAAGAAAACCTAGTCTAAAAAACCCCAATTTGCTAAAGCTAACCCTGAGACCTACCCTGACTGCTCTATCCCCTTAAAGAATCTTGTTCTCAAGGGATCCCCTACCAACAAGTTGGTTTCCTACTCTACTGAATCCTTAGAAGAAAAAGCCGAGAACCCTAAAGCTAGTAGAAATTATGTGCCCTCCCCTTTTGCCTCTTTCAGATTTGAAGGTACTAGATTTCCTAGCTCCCCCAACTCGGGTGATATTAAGCTCATTTTAGATTGGGTTCAGTCTGGTGACATTCTAGCTTCTCCAAGAAATGACATTAGTGACATTTTCAGGGTTTTGAAATGGGCCTATCAAGAAATTAATGATCTTAATCAAAGAAATAGGGCTTTGTATAGTAAGTCAAAGGAGCTGGAATTGAAGTTGGCTGCTCTCAACAACAAAGAAGGGAAACATAATAAGAACAGTATTGGAAAGGAAGGAGGTGACATTGAGGAAAAGTACAAGTCTTTGGAAGTTGAAATGGTTAAAATTAAAAATAACTTGAAAATAGTTGTGGAAAAAAACCATAAAATGGCTAGCCACAATGCTATGTTTGAAAAGCTAGAAAAAATGCAATAGGGTTCGTTGGTTGCCGATTTGGAAGAGAACAAGGAAAGAAAGAACGAGAACCAAGGTATTTCGAAAAGGACCCATGCCAATCTCAAAAGGAAAGCACCTCCCACTACCCTGATGGTTCAGATCTTAAAGAGGGGGATTCAGGATATGAACGAGTTGGAAGCTAAGACTACAAATTTATTAAAGACCCAAATTTAGCTATTGCTAGCTTTTTGTCTAGTTTTTTGGTTTTGTGGCCTTCGCTGGCCTTTTTGGTGGCTGTGGACTTTTATTGTTGTTGTTTTTTGTAGTCTTTCCAACTTTGGTGTCTTTAACGATTCTATCTTTAGTTTGCAAACTTCGTGGTTTCGAGTCCTTGTAAAACTCATTTTTTCCTCTTTCAAAAACATGCAAGAAGATAAGAAGAATATTGATCCTTTATCCATTTATTGTTCCAAGTGTAGAGGAAAACATCTTTTAAGAGTGTCCATTGAATCAAGTTAATATCTGTGAAATTTGTGAGAAACATCACTCAACAAGTTCATGTAATCTTTTGGCTGGAATTAAGAGCAATATAAAGAAACCACCTATGGTAGAGGAAGAGCTTAATTATGTTGGCCAGAGATCTCAAAACACAGGATACAATGCTAATCAAAGGCAATATGGTTCTACAAATAATTGGAATCAAAACCCTTGGAAAAATATGAATCAATGGGTCCCTCCATATCAACCACAACCACCACCTACATTTTGGGGTCAACCTAAATGGATGAATCCTCAGTAGAACTAGTCACATTGGCAAGCTAATCAATAGTCATAGTGGTAGTCAAATAATATGTCATGGCAACAAAATCAGACGCAGTTTCAACCATGGAAAAATTAGGGGCAAAAACATCCCTGGGTACAGACACCTCCATCAATCAATGCCCCTAATCCTGCTAATGAATAGGTAAACTAGCCCTAGTTCCCATCCCAACCAATTACAAATCCGAGAAATACCCATAATGATACAAATTCCCCTAATTTGAACGTGATTGATGCTAATGATATTCAATTGAGAAATCAGATTGTTCAGTCTACACCAACAAAAGAAGTTCAAAAAGGTGGGAAATAAAATGAGAATTCAGAAGAAAATCAAACTTGTAAGGATGAACAAAAATTCAATTAGGCACCTTACCCTAAGCAGTTGAAGGAAGAAAAAATCACTCCTAAAATCTCCCAACCAAGTTACATGAATGTAGTATATTCTCAACTTCTTCATGAGTTGAAGAAGATTAAAGTTGAGATACCATTGTTACAAGCCATTAAAGACATACCAGAGATAAATCAATTGGTTAAGTCCCTTTGCATGAGAACTCTAGGGAGGAAGAAGAAATTACCTCCCACAATACAAATAGGGACAAAAATCACTAATGTGTTATTAGAAAGATTGCTTCCTCAGAAATATAATAATCCTGGTAGTCTTGTAATAACCTAGAGTATTAAAGGAGTTGAGATATCCAATGTTCTAATTGATTTGGGAGCTACCATAAATGTTATCACATTTGATATTGTTGAAATGTTAGGAATGATAACTATTCAGCCCATAACAATTGTTTTACGGTTGGCTGACCAATCTACTACAAAACCTGAAGGTGTTATTGAAGAGATCATGGTCACCATTTACACATGGGATTATCTAGTTGACTTTTTGGTTCTTAAAGCTAGAAAGAAAGATTCTAGTTATCCAATTATCTTAGGCAAACCGTGGTTGGCTACTGAAGAAGCCTTAATAGATTGTAGATTTGGAAGTATGATCATTTCAAATGGTCAGAAATAGAAAGATTTGTCACTCTATCCTCCAACACAACCGTCAATTCAACTGAACACTCAACTTTGGGTTGATGTGGATATTGAATCACAAGGTGATGGTATTGTAAATTTAGCTGTGGTTACTTTTGTTGAACATGTTAATGAATGTGAAGAACAAGAGTTTACTTTTGAAGACATTAATTCAATTGAGAAAGGAAATTGTCAAGCAACATTGCATCAAAAACACTCTTGTCCTCTGAATACACTTGTTGGAAATCCCCTTGATTCTAAAAATGATACTAAAGAAATTACAGTAGTTGGGGATAATCCTCTCAACATTAATTCATCTTTGTCCCCAACACAAGAAAAATAATTGAAGGAAATTTTAGAAAAACATACTGAAGCATTTGCTTGGGAGTATAAGGATATGAGAGGAATTCATCCTTCAATTTGCAGTCATCACATTTACACTAAAGATGCAAAACCAATCAAACAAGGTCAAAGGCGAATCAATCCTGTTCTTCGTGATATTGTTAAACAAGAAATAGAAAAGCTGCTAAAAGTAGGGTTCATTTACCCAATATCTGATAGTCAGTGGGTTTCTCCATTGGTTATTGTTCCTAAGAAAAATGGTAAATGGCATGTGTGTGTGGATTATAGGGAATTGAATAAAGCCACAAAGAAGGATCATTTTCCATTGCCATTCATTGATCAAGTACTTGATAACCTAGCTGGCAGAAATTATCTCTTTTCTTGATGGCTTTAGTGGATACAATCAGATCCAAGTAGCTCCTGAAGATCAAGATAAAACTACTTTTACCTATCCTTGGGATACATCTACTTATACAGTTTTACCATTTGGACTATGTAATGTGCCAGCAACTTTTCAAAGAGCAGTACTTGCTATTTTTTCAAATTTCACCACTTTGTGTGTCGAAGTTTATATGGATGACTTTACAATTCATGCAAAAACATTTGCGGAAGTACTTCAAAACTTAGAAAAGGTTTTGCAGAGATGTAAAGATCATAGGTTATCCTTAAATCATGAAAATAGTTCAATTATGATAACATAAGGTATTGTTCTGGGACATCACATCTCAAAAGAGGGGATAAAAGTTGATCCCAATAAAGTAGAAATTATTCAAAAAATTGAGATCCCTATGAACCAAACTGGTGTTCGCAACTTTCTTGGGCATGCCAGATATTACAGAAGATTTATTGAAGGGTTTAGTAAAAAAATTTGGACCTTTGTTTACATTGCTCAAGAAAGATGAGCAGTTTGTATGGACAGATTGCCAAAAATATTTTGAGACAATTAAAAAAGCTTTAAAAACTTCTCCAATTATCAAAGGACTTGTTTGGGGAGTTTCATTTCACATACATGCTGATGCATCAAATTCTGCTATTGGTGTAGTAGTGGGACAAAAAGATGATAATGATGTCATGCATGCAATCTATTATGTTAGCAAAAATCTAAATCCTACTGAAAGAAATTATACAATTGAAAAAGAATTTTTAGCTATAGTATATACAATTAAGAAATTCAGGCATTATATTACAAGTTACAAAGTTTACATATATAGACACCCAAATTTGATCACTCCCATATGATCAAATTTACCTCTTTATTCATCAATTCTGTCAATATTAATTTATTTAATTAATATTACACTTCCCACATAAGACTCTTAAAGTATTTAATTTAATAATTAAACACTTTATTGGTGCCTTTCTCCTCTCTAAATTAAATAAATACACCAATTTATTTAATTTAGTCATTCTAATCTTTTGAATTAAAATCAATTTAAAATTCTTCTTTTCTCCCTCCTTGTCACATCCTCCATAATCCATCACTAATTTGAATTAATTTAATTAATTCATATTTAGGGTGTGCATCCTCTTAATCAAGGATTAATGTCACATCCTCCTACATTTGCCACTTATCTCTAATCTTCCATTAATTATCATAATCAAGTATTTGCACAACTTTAATCAAAGTCATTAACCACTTTTAGCACCACCTTTTAGTCAATCTTTCCATTTTTCCTTTTTGGGCATTGACCCTCTTTTCCATGAGAATTTTTAATTCTCATTTATTCATCCTATGTCTCTCTCCTCCCCATGTGAATTTTTAATTCACATTTTGTCTTTCCAAGGCTTCTAGAATGTTTGACATGTCACCTCATGCACATGTGACCAATTCCAACATTTTTGGAGACCCTCTCTTATCCATTAGATTCTCCTATGAATGTGAATTTTTAATACACATTTATTTCTCCAACCTCTTTCTCTTTTCCCATGGAGATTTTTGAGAAATTCCAAAATTCTTCAAGTTTCATTTTCACTCCCACTTGGGGATAAGAAGTTCCTTTTTAAAAAAAATCTTCTCATTCCCTAAGGTACTTGGAAGGTACTTGTCCTTCCTCCACATCATGTACCTCTCTTCCACATCACCTACACATCATCCTACCTTTATCCACTTCACAATCCACATGTCAAGATGTGAGGGCTTGTGAGTCCTCAACTCACCTTAGCCCTTCATCTTGGCCTTGTTGGATAAATCCCAACCATTGAATTCTCTAGAGAATTCAAGTTTCTCTATCAATACCCCTTCCTCTAAGGCATTTAGAGGGACTTAGCCATTTACCAACTAAATCTTTGCTGCCATTTTGTGCACTCATTTAGCCATCAATTTCATCTATTTTCATTTTCATCCAAGCACATAGTCAAATCCTTCATTTAGCCACATCAAGAGTCATCGAGGAGTATACAAATCAATCCAAATCAAGGGCCAACCAAGGAGTTTCAGCTGCAAGGAGGAAGGTATAACCATTTATCTTCATTTAATATTTTCCTCTTTGTATTTTCAAATTCCTTAGGCTAATCTTAAGGTGTTTCATTATGTTTTCTATTGCATTTTAATTGCTTATAATAAGTTAAATATTTTGATATCACATTTCTGGCATGCCTGGTGGGACCCACAAATGGATTCCTATATTTCCGCGTTTAGTAGAGTTTTTGCAAAGAATCATTATTTGAAGGGCTGACTACACTAATTTTACATGGTAGGTGATTATGCTGATTTTTCCACGATTAAAATTTCGCTACAGTTTACCTATAGTGGGGTGGTCGCTGATTTTCAAATTAGGGCGGAGCTGGCCCCTAATTCTACGATGGAAGTGATTACACCTGATTTTTCTGGGTGGGGTGGCCTCGCCCATGATTTTTTTCTTGATGCGTGACTCCCTTCCCTAAGGTACCTCATGATGAAGGAGGTAGATTCAGCCCCTTTGATTTTCTCTGAGGAAGGGGTGACTCATCCCCCTCACTTAGAAATTTTGGCTAACCGCTGCGAGAAGGGTGGCAGCTCGCCCCTCCTTGACCAAAATTTTTTGGCTACTTGCGCAAAGGCAGGCTACGCTGCCCCTAGGCTGAAAATTTTGTGCGCGCCTGCTGATGGGGCAGCTATACTGTGGTTGTTTTAAGCTGATGGAAATACGCCGCCAGATTTCCGCGATGGGTATTTCATACGATTTTTCGCAGTGATGCGAGGGCGATTGCCTGATTACCTTTCAGCGGTGAGCGTTGGCGCGCCGTTTATTTTGGGAGCACATCCTTCTTGAGACGGCACGTTTGAAGGTGGCTGGCGCTCGTTTTGCAGGACGCGTGGCGTTTTGAGCTATTGACTGCATTGTTTAGGGATATTTGGTGGCGTTTTGGGACTTTCATTTGCCAAGGATTGATGAACAAAGCGGGATAAAACATCTAACATTTGCTTGCAAGGCTATCCGTTCGCTCAAACTTTTTAAAATATCCTTGTTGTTTTCCTTAATCTAAGAACATAGTTTAATTAGGGGGAGTAATATTTATTGCTTGTTGTGTCTATCTTTTCTATTACCCAAAGGGAGCATTAGCTTGTTTTCGCTTTCCCCTTGCACTTCGTGTGAGCTTGGGGAGTAGTTGGAAACAATTAGTCATTTCTTTCTAGTGGGACCTGCTTGGGGATTTCATCACCCCAAGGGACGATTCCAACCATGTGTACCGGCGGGTATATAAAGGGGGAGAGCGAAAGTTGTACCCCAATCCAGTCATGTCATAATTGGCAGAGCGTCGAAGCTAGGGTGATACCTAGATAGACGTGAAGAGTTGGTCCGAGCCGTTTAGTATCTCACTAGGGTTCCCGACTCACACTTGTGACGGGCTGGTGTTCACAGTTGTGCCTCATGTACCGAGAGTATATCGAGGACTCCCTAGACACCTTGTGCATCCTATATTAAGACCTCTTTGGCCATACCCTTAACACTAATCGTAGGATTGTGTTTGCTTGAGAGTGTTTTCTTGTGAGAAACCAATAAATTTTTTGACAAATTGGCCTTATTATTGTCATTTTAAAGTCCTTTCCATAGTCATTTTCATCAAACCAAGTTCTAAATTTTTCGTAGTGGGAAGATTACACCTCTGATTTTTTGCAGTGGGGCAATTATGCCCCTGATTTTCTATAGTGAGACGATTACGCCCCTGATTTTCCACAGTGAGGCAATTACGCCCCTGATTTTCCACAGTGAGGTGATTACGCCCCTGATTTACTGTAGAGGGGTGAATTTTTCCTCCTGAATACTCGAAATCACCCCATTTGGATCCGTTTAGCCTCTAAACCATCATTTAATCATTTCCAACCATTATCTCATCATCCCAAGCCTCCGTTTTGTCACTCTAAGCCTCCCAAAACCTCTATTCGATTAGTTTAAACCTCCGTCTTATCATTCCAAACTTTTGTTTAACCATTCTAAATCCCCATTCATTCTCCATAATCATCCTTAATCCATCTGTTCATTTTAATTTCTCCATAATCCATTCAAAAGTCCATACCATCACCTAGCGAACACCATAATTTTACCATTTACATCACCAAACACCACCCATAACCAAACCGTCTTAACCTTGTATTACAAAGTGGTTACCTAAATTGATCATAGCACTTAAATTTGATTATTAGTCATTAACTTCGACCAAAATCAATTTGCTTCCATCTTGAGGTGAATTCAGTGTCATAAGTTATCATCCTTGATGAGCTCAAAATATGCTCATAGTTTGGATGTTATGATAAACTTTTAATGTCTTTAATTTTGTTACTTTGTGGCTATTTAAACTTTGTTGAAACCTTTTATGGGATATCCTGTAGCATAATATTTTTATATTCCTGCAGCTTATTGTGTTGACTTGATTACATTTATTGCCCCGTTGACTCCCTAAATGACTGGTATATTGCATACATTTTTTGAATGATGAAATAGATTTAAATGTGTGATTAATGAATGGATATTGTGTATGTGCCATACACCTTTTTCTTCGCATCTGTTACCTTTTGTATCACAGGTTGTTGAAGAATGATCGAGTCGAGTGCAGCTGATCTCAGCCTTGCAGTAAAGTCCATTTCCTGCATGACTTCAAGGAAGCACTGGCGAAGACTCTTTGACCGAAACCGTTGGGAAAGATTTTTAATGATAGTCAATCTGGAAAGAGTGGAGCGCTAGATTCTCTCTGGATTAGGTTGAACGCATAAATTCATTTATGAAGTTTGTTCCTTGATTCTGGGATACACTTTACTTCCACGTCTTTCTTTGATAGGGTTAGTTAGTTGTTCTTTTGATTTAAAAATAATATACTCCTCCTATGCGAGTGGGTAGATATAGCTAGAGTAAGGGAGATAGTTAAAAAAAAAGATAGAAGCATAGTGATAGCAGATATCATGTAAGAGTCAGTATGATAATGAGAAACAGAATCTGTATGACAAGAGACAGAGTTTGTTGTTAGTTTCCATATCAACAAAGCAATGTATACCATTCTGTTTTCATGAATAAAGTTTGATGAAGTTCTGAGTTTAATATCTGTGTAATCGGTAGATGCTTGCTAAGGGGGCCCAATTAGTAAGTATCTGTAGCTAGTTAGTTAGTTGTTCTTTTCTGTTGATCTTCAATTAGCTTTCATCTTTGAAGTTTTCATACAAACTCAGTCTTGTACTGCTCCTGCAGCATAGAGAATCTATCTCTGTGCCTATTGCTGCAGCATAAGGCCAGTTCATAGTTTATGCTTCAGTCGTAGCTGTTATGGTTTCTATTTTAATTAAAGCATAATTGAGTTAAAGAATTTTGCATTACCTTCCTGTAGCATGAATTGAATTCCTTTCCAGTATTTATTTCTGCTGAGATTTGACCAAAACTAGTTCTTAGTGCATATATTTTGCCACGCCATTTAAAGTATACGTCCCCTGATTTGACAAGTAAATGAACGTCCATAGAGAGATATAAGTCACCTGTCGGAATGTCCAATTCTCAGGAAAAGTTTTACTGTGATTTTCATATCCTTTTGTGGGCGCGACCATTTGTGGCACTGTTGCCGGGATGGCGTCCAACTAGGAATTTGTCAGAAGTTATTTTTAGCATTAGTTTAGTTTGTTAGTCAAAAATTTTCAAAATCTTTCAAGCCACTCACCATATTGCATGCATAGAAGAAGAAGAGACGCACTGGGAAGGTTCCTCCCTGAAAATCTATTTATTGAACTACCATTTGACCCAGCTGACAACGAACCTGAGGAAAATCCATTTGCTCTGTTATTCCAGCAACTAAACATGGCAAATAATCCACCTAATAATCCACCTCTAGCATTTGAGTTTCCCATTTTCCTCAGAAAGATACTGACAATCTTAAAAACATTCCCTCTTCCTTGCTTCCAAAGTTTTATGGCTTGGTTATGGAGGACCCAGAAACTTTTCTGTTTGAATTTGATGTCCTCTATCGCAGTTATGACTACAACACGGATGCTCATAAACTGAAATTATTTCCTTCCACCTTGAAGGAAGGAGCTCTCAGATGGTTCATGAGTCTGGGAAGAGGTGTTGTAGATAGTTGGGCAGCTATACAGACGAAATTCCTTGAAAATTATAAGGAATATTGTAAGAGTGCCAGCAAAGGTGATGACATATTCTGAATTTAGTAGAAGGAGGATGAAAGTCTGGAAGATTATATTTCCAAGTTTTTGTTTTCACTAAAGAGGAACTCAAACCATACTCTCAACGAGGACTCTCAGAAACTACTCTTTCTAAGGGGAATCAGTGATGCCTATATAGACGCCCTAGACTTGATGGGAGGAGGTGATATAGCCCAACTGTCCTAGGATGATATAAAGAAAATATGTCTTAACTACTCTTGAGCAATAGTTAAGAAAGGTTGAGGTCATCATGCTACAGTGGGGAAGTCTTCTTCTGGTGGAGTTTCTCGGATGGAGATAACAAATTTGCTGTCTGACTTCAAGCAGGACATCATTAATAATATGGCTACACAACTAGACACTATGCAAGCTCGAAAGAAACATGAGGAAGCTGAGGTAGTTTTGGCCGAGTTCTGTCCATACTACAGACAGAAGAAGCGTGACTGCAGATGCAAGATGGTGGCTAATTTGGAAGCCAGGAAACTACTTATTGACTTCAAACCAGTAGAAGGTGATGATGATCAAGTGTTATTTGTTGCGCAAAGGAGACCATGGGCTCAAAGACAAGGTATGCCTCAAGATCCTTTAACTTTTGGTAATCCTTATTCTGGCTATAATAACCAATGTCAACATGCATATGGATCACCACCACCCTAGAATCCACCTCAACTAAGTTGGCCTAATTATTAGACCCCGCAATGGAAATCTCCTTAAGGAGGTTGGCAGCAGCCACAAGGGCAATGGACCCCACCTTCAAGAAATTGGCAACAAAATCCTCAATGGAGAGGTCCTTAGCAATGGCAAAACCAGTCCCCTAGATTCTTGCAACTTGCACAGCCACAACCACAGGCCCTCATGCCACCTCCTGCAACAACTGCCACGAATCCTGGCCCTCCAAAGCAAACGCCTATGCCTACCCAACCCTTGCCTAATCCTAATAATAAGCAACAGCAGCAGCCATAGCAACCTATGTATCTTGCCAAATTAAACCAATATCAAGCTTATGCCTTGAACATTAATGACATCCATTTGAGGTCTGAAACCACTTTACCTGCTCTCAAACCACCTCTGATTACTGAAATACCAGATTCTCCCCTTGAAGAATCTACTACACTTGTTGTTCCTACTGAGCATATGCCTATAACCGATATAATTTCTAAGGAACCAGTTTTCCAAAGTCAAGACAACCCACTTTTTCCTCAGAGGTTGCAAAGTACTGCATTTAAATCCATGGAAGAACCCACTTTTGACATTCTGGATCAGCTCAAAAATGTACAGATTCAAATCCCTTTATTTCAGGCTATTAAAGATGTTTCCATTTTTGAAAAAGCTATTAAAGAAGCCTGTTTAAAGAATCCTGGATGGAAGAAAAAGGATCCCCAAACAATTCATGTCTTAGGGAAATTGGCTGATATAATGTTAAGAAATGTAGTCATTCCAAAGTATATTGATCCTGGAAGTCCTGTAGTGCAGATACATATAAATGGCCAAGTTGTAAAAAATATTTTGATTGACTTAGGTGCTGCCATTAATGTTATGACAAAGTATACTATGGACTCCTTGAACATTCCAAATATTAGGTCTACACCCACAGTTTTGCAGCTTGCAGATAGCTCCACAGTTAAACCTGATGGGTTGGTAGAAGATGTAATTGTCACTCTTGAATCTTGGGAGTATCCTACTAATTTCACAATATTATCAGTTAAGACAACTTTAGGAGGGTATCCAGTTATCCTTGGTAGGCCATGGTTAGAAACTGCTGATGCTTTTATAGGATGTTGTTCTACAGATATGACCATTTCTGATGGACAGTCCACAAAGAAATTGGTCTTGTATCCGCCTGTTAGACCTCAACCAGATTTGTCCCAACCTGTCTGGCCAGATGTGGAGTAAGAAAATGAAGAAGCCAATTCTTTGGCTCAATTAATGGTGCTTCAAAATGATCCATTCTCATAGCTTCAGAGTGAGGATGCTTTTCTTTTTTAAATTTTACAGTACAACTCTGATACGGGTAGTTCATCTGATCCAAATGGCAGTCATCTTCAATGTTTCCTACAGCAACTAAATTCTGAGAGTTCATTGCCTAAACTTCTGACAATTTTTCATAACTTGCTTCCACAAGAGGTACAAACATTGTCTGTAGATTCTATGAGTAATCTCACTAAGCAGATAGAATTGTCTCCAAATCATTTTTTGAATGTCAATAGCAAGTTGTCACAGTCTCAAGAGGCTGACTTATTAAAAATGCTACAAGAACGACATAAAACTTTTGCATGGGAATATAGGGACATGCAAGGAATAGATCCTAGAGTTTGTACTCATAGGATATATATTAAAGAAGATTATTTACCAGTTAGACAACCTCAAAGAAGAGTAAATCCAGCACTTAGAGAAATAGTGAAAAATGAACTTCAAAAGTTGCTTGATGCTAGTTTTATATACCCAATCTTTGACAGTCAATGGGTTTCTCCATTAGTCATTGTCCCCAATAAAGGAGGGAAATAGAGAGTGTGTGTAGATTATAGAGAGTTGAACAATGCCACTAAAAAAGATCACTTTCAACTACCTTTTGTAGACCAAGTCTTAGACTCACTGTCTAGCAAAAAATATTTTTCCTTTTTGGATGGTTACAGTGGGTACAATCAGATAAAAATTGCCCCTGAGGATCAAGATAAGACCACTTTTACCTATCCATGGGGAACATTTTCTTATTCAGTCTTGCGTTTTGGTCTATGCAATGTGCCAGCAACATTTCAAAGAGCAGTAATTAGTATCTTTGCTGATATATCTCATGATTGTACGGAGATTTATATGGATGATTTCACTACCTATAGAGTCACATTTGAAGAAGCACTGGTGAATTTAGAAAAGGTGTTGAAAATGTGAAGAGAGCAAAATTTGTCTCTAAATAGTGAAAAGTGTTTTCTAATGATGGAAGAAGGTATTGTTCTAGGTCATCATATTTCAAAGAATGGAATCCAGGTTGACCCTGCTAAAATTAAAGTTATTTAGAATTTACAGACTACTGCAAAACAAAAAGATGTCAGAAGTTTCCTTGGCCATGTAGGATATTATAGAAGGTTTATAAAATTTTTTTGTAAAATTGCCAGCCCACTTTATGCCTTGTTAACTAAGGATTCTCAATTTGAGTGGACAGAAGCCTGTGAAAAATCCTTTCTGCAACTAAAAGACTTGCTTACTCAAGCCCCTATTCTTCAAGGTCCAAAATGGAATTTTCCTTTTCACATACATACTGATGCATCTGATTTTGGTATAGGAGCAGTTTTAAGTCAAAAAGAAAATTCAATTAAGCATGTTATTTACTTTATCAGCAAAAACCTTCAAGGTCATGAGCTAAATTATACTATTACAGAAAAGGAATTGCTTGCAGTAGTGTATGTTTTAAATAAATTTAGGCATAATGTCACAGGTTATCAGATATTCATCCATACTAATCATGCAGCAATCAAGTATCTGATGAACAAACCTGCCATTTTTGGTAGATTGGCACGATGGCTCCTGTTGTTACAAGAATTTGACATTACAATCATTGATAAACCAGGAAGAACTAATGTTGTCGCTGACTTTTTATCAAGACTTCAATCCGCTACACCTGTTGAACATGAAGTCATTGATGATAGGTTCCCAGATGAACACTTGTTCTCCATTGTTGCACATACTTCATGGTATGCATACATTGCCAATTATCTAGCAGCAAACAGAATACCAGCTCACTTTTCCCCAAAAGAAAAGAAGTTGTTAATAGAGAAGACTTTTAATTTTTTATGGATTGCAAATTATCTGTTTTATACTGGACCTGATCAAGTAATGCAAAGATGTGTAAGAGAAGATGAGACTTATGACATCTTGCATGCTTGCCATGATGAACCATGTGGGGGACATTTTGCAGCAAAAAGAACAGCAATGAAGATTCTTACAATAGGGTACTATTGGCCAACATTACACAAGGATGTTGTGGCCTATATAAGAAAATGTGACAGATGCCAGCGTATGGGAAAACCAACTAAGTCAGATGAAATGCTGCTATATCCCCAGGTAATAGTCACCCCTTTTGATAAATGGGGAATGGATTTTGTGGGACCAATTGATCCACTATCAAATGGCAAGTCATATATTCTAGTTTGCATGGACTATGTCACAAAATGGGTTGAGGTAAAAGCTATGACTCATGTTTGAGATAATAAAGTTGTTGAATTTCTGTATGAACAAATTTTCACTAGATTTTTAGTTCCCAGAGAGCTTGTAACTAATTAGGGAGCTCAGTTCACATCAAATCTGATAACTGTATTAATGAATGACTATAAAATCAAACATAGAAACTCCAGCCCCTATCATCCTTAAGCCAATGGTCAGGCGGAGGTAATAAACAGAGAAATTGAGGCGATCCTCACAAAGACAGTATAGATCCATAGAAAATATTGAAGCAGTAAATTTCCTGAAGCAGTTTGGGCCTACAGAACTACATGGAAAAGAACAACTAAGTTTACACCTTTTGAGCTACTTTATGGAAAAATAGCCATGCTACCCATTGAATTTGAGCATAAAACCTTGTGGACAGCTCTTGAACTCAATATGGAAATATCTGCAGCATAGAAGGACCATCTCCTGTAGCTAAATTCTTTGGACGAAATGCGAAAAGCCGCCTTGTAACACACATAAGCAATCCAATAATAAAGGAAGAAATGGCATGATCAACACATCAAAACTAGAAAAATTTTTGCTGGTGATTGGGCTCTGTTATATGATTCTAGATATCAAGAAAACTAGGGTAAGCTCACAACACGCTGGCTTGGCCCCTATGAAGTTGCAAATGTGTTCGAGAACGGAGCTATATAGCTGGTGACAATTGATACAGTCTGCTTCAAATTGTTAGTTAATGGCCACCGACTCTGGTTGTACCATAAACCAGTCTCCAAGGAAGAATTTATGTAGCATTTTGTTCAGGTTCCTCCCGCTACTCTTCCTACAGCCGAAGGCTTTAGCCTTTCTCTTGCAGCTTCACCGTAATTTTGAAAAAGAATGCCCATAATAAAGGTTTTCTTTCTAAAAGGAAACCCCTTTTTCTCCATTTTCATTTATCGCCCCCATCTCACTTCTTTATCTTCCATCCATCCATCCCATCCATCCATTCCATTTGTCCACTTCGTCTGCTCACGTCACCCATCCACTTCATCCATCCACATCACTCTTAATTAAGATATTATTCCCAACTGTCAATTCATGCACACACCGTCATCTTTCTTCACACGTACGCACAATTATCAAAGGTATTCAATATCTTTTCTTATTGCATATTTGATTTATTTTATTCTATTCATTTACTGCTATAACAGTACCAGTCATTATTACAAAATCTTTGCCTATTCTTTAGTACATGTGAGGACACATGTCATACTCTAAGTAAGGGGCGGGGTAATCCACCTTTTAAAACTTGTCCTTTCGCCGCTGCCATAACTGCACAAATAACCTTTCTTTAATACTTTTCTGGTACTTTCC
>VDFB02118570.1:0-48631 GCA_007258455.2 Sequoia sempervirens
CTCAAATAACTCTATGTTGAAGCACTTCGCTTCAAAGATGGATATGCAAAAGTTTGATGGAAAAGATCTAAGAAATTGGCTTTGCCAAATGGAGTTGTTATTTGATCTTCATCATGTTCCATGTCAATAGAAGGTAGCAATGGCATCTTTATACTTGGAACTAGACCAATTCATTTGGTATCGTTAGTTATGTGAACAAAAGAAAAAGAAGGGTTGTGTGGTCTCATGGCTAGTTTTTCAAGAGGAACTCAATACACCTTGGAGACAATTTTATGGATGCCTACTTCAGCCAACTCACCGAATTGAAGCAAACAGATACAATCAACAATTATAATTCCAAACTTTGTCTTAAGGGTAGAGAATGTTGTAGATGAAAATTTGAAGAATAATTCCAAGGGGGGTTAAATGATCACGCCAAATATGAGGTACACATGTTTTGTCCAAGTTCTATGACCCAAGCAATGATTATGGCAAGTAAGCAGAAGAAAAGTTTTGGCTAATAGATCGGAGGAATTCCCTAGCAAGGGAGATGGTAGGGCCCTTACATCATCATTTCCTCAACCTATGAGATTGACACCTCAACAAATTGAGGAGAAAAGGGAGAAAGGGATTTCTTTCAATTGTGTTGGAAAATACAATAAAGGACATAAATGTATTGAGAAGAAATTATTCTACATTGAGGGTACCTACGAGGAAGAAATGGATGAAGAAGAGTGTGTAGTGGTGGTAGAAGACTCAAAAGATGTCCAATTATCTCTTGTCATGCACTATCAAGTAGTAGCAACCCACAAAATTTTCAGGTAAGGGGTTTCCTAAACAACAAAAGGTAACAATATTGATTGACTGAAGGAGTATGAATAACTTTATCAACAATAAATTGTCAAAATAATTAAATTTTGTATCTACATGACCCTAGAATTCTAGGCTATGATTGCAAATGGTGGAATAGTCAATTGTTCAGGGAAATGCCAGAATATTAAACTCACCATGGGATACTACATGCTAGATTGTCTTATGTTTACCATACCCATGGTTAGAGTAGACATTGTTTTTGGTGTCCAATTTGGTCACAATAGAGATGAATTTCTAGGAGCTATTCATGCGTTTCCACTCATAGGGTAGAAATTTTGAGCTAAGGGGATTGCATGTAAAGGGTCCACAAATGGTAAGCTTGCATCAAATGCAAAAAATGCCTAAACTAAATGTGTATAGAGGAGTGGATCAATTATTATTGTTGGAAGTGTAATCAAAGATTCCTACATCACCTAGTTTGCAAGCATTGACAATTTTGGGAGATACGATAGAAAGATGGCCTCCTAATAGCGATCATGATCAAGCCCTTCAATTACCAAAGAACCTACCATCACTCATCATTTCACCCTTATAGGCACATAATAACTAATAAGGTGAGATTAGTTGACAATCATATTCAACGCCAACAAAAACCATATAAGTCACTAGACATCATATTTGACGGGGGAACCCAATTTGTATGGGCCTTATATGGTTTCACAAAGGATTAAAATTATTGCATACAAGTGGGAGCTACCTAAGTCAATAAAGTGACATCTAGTTTTCTATGTCTCTAGCTTGACAAAGGCTAATGAACACAAAGTTTCATCCTAGACATTGTTACCAGAGCTAGATGAAGAAGGAAGAGTCATTTTGGATCTAGAGTTGGTGCCTTAGACAATCATAAAATACCTCATGTAGTGAAAGAATTGGCTGATCGAAGATGCGACATGGGAAGATGAAGATTTTGTGTAGAAGCATCCATAATTGATCATCATTGAGGATAATGCTTCTTTGAAGAGGGACAGTGTGCTGTACCCTTAATCCTATAGTGTTAATAATGTTATGAGTAGTTGGCTTGTGGCTACCTTGACTCTTAATTAAGTTATATAATCATTGATATAGTCTTATATAGGTATTTAAGTCGGCTTGGGTGGTATCCAAGGCATAACTATAGTATATATAGGAGGTAGAGGTTAGTTATGATCATCATATTGAGTATTGTGCTCTTATTAAAGACTATTGGAAGTATTCTGCTCGAAGTGGATTAAGAGATTGCCCACTTGAAGTGGCATATTATTATCAAGTATTTGCAGCATATTTTCTATTATATTCTTCTATAGTACAAGTTGTTACATTACACCAATCTTTGGGGGATTCAAACACTAGAATAAAAAGATACTGCACACAGGGGTATGTTTCAAGATGGCTTTCCATGTGTGGCCTTTGGTTGCTTGAAATCTATTTGTCCATATCAGAAACATTGGGCCACAATTGATTGAAATGACAGATCAAAGCATATTTAGAGAAGTACTCCTCTTCTTCCAATAATTCTTCCCCAAAAATGAAAATAGGGGTTGATTTAGAACATTTGATAGGTTTTAACCGTTCCCTGGTTTTAACTCAACACTTTATTTTTCAAACAAACTGCATCCTTCAACTTAGAAGCTGCCACACCTTGACTCACAACAGATGCAAAGGTAATCTTAGGAGGAGATTTACTTGATGTAATATCTGTTTCTACATTGCAAGTGCTGTCTTTAATCACATTCACAGCCTTATCTTGTGCCTCCAAAGGAGAAAGAGAGCTGGGAGCAACATCAATAAAAGGGATGTTCCCTAATCCTACCATTGATGCCACAATCTTAGCATGAATTGCAGGGACAGGTGTGGCAGAGCCATCAGATGGGAACGCTTGAACCCAACTGCTGATTAGGGTTTGAATAAACATGGCAGTGAGTAGAAGCCATCCTATCCATACAAAACTTGAAAAATTTAAAATCATTGAAAAATAGCAAATTTTAAGGGAAAAAAAACCTCTATTGCAGTTCATATCAAATAACTTCAAATATTACAGTGGCATTACTCAGAGTTGGGATTCACTTAGAAAATAAAAAACATAAATAGAACTCAATTACTTGGGATTTAATCAGAAAAACGAAAAATCTCATGGGAAAAATGCTGCTTTTCCATCTAATGTGGCAATAAACAATTTTTATTATTTGTTTTTTAAAACTAGAGTAGGGTCTGGGCATGATAGCCACTAGTGGGGTTGAGGGGCAGTGCCCCCTGCAGGGCAAGCCCAAATTAAGGTCTTTGAGGTCACAAGGACCTTAACATAGTATAACAAAATAAATATTATAAACTAAAATATAAAATCCAAAAAAATATATAGGTAGATATTTTTTAAATTAATGTTCTGCAACCTTAAATGCATAAATAATTCAACCACATGTATATTTTTATAAGTTTCATAACTAGCCGTATCTGTATAAGGGATCTTCAGAATTTGTTGTATTTGTATTTGATATAGTATCCATATCCGATACTGGATCCATTTCCATGTAACTCTGGTGAAAATAGTTTGAAAGCAAATGGGCAAGTGAAAATAAGCTCAAAATGGACAAGTGAGGGTTTTAAAGTGTTAGTGGTTTTTTAGGGTAGAAAAGGATTATTTCTTTTGAAACTTATTCTTTTTCACCTGATGGCCCCGCAGACTTGGTGAGTCCAGGCTCTGGACTAGCAAGTCTGTGCAGGCTTGTCAGTCCAGAGCCTGGACTCATTGAGTCCACTAGTTCAATCTGCAGACTCACTGAGGGCCAGGATCTGGACTTGCAAGTCAGGTTGGGTACTTGGTGAGTCTCAACACTATATTATCATTATCACATTTAGACAAAATACACCATGTGTTTAAAAATTGACAAGTCCAAGAGAAAGATGACAAGTCAAAGAAGTATAGGCTTAGGACAGTCATATGCAGGAGTTGAATTGAATCACGACAAATTTCTAGGGAATGTTTGGACCCCTGAAATCTTTGGCAGGTTTGGCAAAGTAAAATGAGGACATTCTCATGAGCTCATTCCAGGTCTAATTCATCACCTTTTGACCAGAAAAACATTACAAGTTCAGCTTGGGTTGATACCATTTAGGATTCAGTCACAGGGATATCTTTACATGCCCTAAATGACCCTGCTTCCTAGCCAAGTAAGCTCGTCAGAAGATTTTTTTTTCTATACCAAATTTATGTGATGTGTTCAACCCCGCATTTGAACTTACCTAAATATGACATGGGAAAGAACAGACCACCCAAATGGAAACCCAACTGATCCAAATGTCTGACTTTAGAGTGTCTTAGCCAGGGCTTGTCACTGTTCACTGTCCCTCTACAAGCATAAATACGGATGATGATGTATTTAATAGCATGCAGAGTTGGTTTTTAGAATTTCAGCAGAGTGTGGGAAGTATTTTAATAATAATTTTCTGTCTCAACATTGCAAATTTGCAGAGCATGTAATTGTGGTCATTGTAGGAGATGAGTTATCATCTCACTGTGGTCTGTTGATACTCCATGGTTGAGCAATTTTTTGTAATCTTGGAAATTGGTGTTTGAAGAGAAGGCACAACCCATATTTGCTGGGCCTTTTTTCACTACAACAGGATTTTCTAGTGTAACATGGTCATATTGTTTTGCTGTAGTTACTTTCTCTTCTAGTTTTCCTGTTGATTATTTCATGTCTTTTTGTTTCCAGTTGTATGACAAATAAAAGAACTATATTTTAAGCTGATTCCATAAGTAGAATAGTCAGGAACAACAGGAATTTCATCTATTCAGTCTTAGACATTAAAATCTGTTTTATTGGATTGCTCATTGGTATAATTGATACAATGATACATTTCATATGTACATATGTATATGTGTGTATTTTTATGTCCATTCATAGATTCATATGTACTTACATGCATGGGCACACACATATGTATGTATATTTAAGATTTCTCTCTCTCTTTGTATTTTACTTCTGTTCACAGGATCCAATTTTTCCTTATCGTTATCTTATCCAAACCAGCTTATTGAAAGTTCCTCATGATGTTTCTTTACCAAATGAAAATGCCACATGCTAATCAAATTAGAGGAGACTCTGCATGCATGCAATCCCAGTTTACATCCCATCTAATTCTTTAAGTCAGTATAAAGATCAGTATCCTGTAGACATCTGCCTTAGTTCCAGCTTCCTGTTACAAGATTTTTCTTTTTTACAATTCACTATTGTATCATTCCTGTTTCCATAATTTATTTTTGCTTTTTTTCTGGTCAACATTGATGAAATTATCAAACATCATGAACAAAGTTAATATTTGTTCATGATGATGCATCAATTTGACATGGCTTAACTCATGGCCGAATTAGCATTAGACATAATAATGATTGAGTTACACATTATCAATAATAATTTTTTTTCGTAACAAATCCCCATTAAAGTTATTTTGATGGTATAAATTGTGAGTCATGATGGATTGCAACTAACCTGGATAACAACACACCCCCATTATTTTATGTGGGAGCTTAATTACCCATAAACAAAATTCCATATTCATTTGCAATCTTCTCTGTTAATCATCAATGTAGATGTCAGGCCCTTTAAAACATGACATTTGGGTTGAGCTGACAAAAATCATCACTATCTGTATATTCTTCTTCACATTCTTCTATATCCCATTTTTGTTGAAGCTGATCCAGAACTTCTTTCTCAATAGTTGCAATCATCAAAGCCATAATTCTCTGTTTGAGGAGCCTACTTATTAGCAATATGTGTTATAAATATAAGAACTGCTTTTAGGAATTCCTTTATGTGTTGAGAGCTTTTGATGTTTACAAAATAACTAGCATTATTTCAGTGTTAGTAATCTTTTACACTTAATTCAGTATCTTTTTATTTAAAATTTTGTAATTCTTCATCCTGAACTGGTTTCCTTGTAGTAGTGTTGAACCTATAAATCATGAGTACCTATCAGTAGCTAACCATAATAATGCAGGGTGTCCCAAGCAACATATCAAGTCAATTATTAACTAATATATCCAGGCCTGTAAGAGGACAGGTTCTCCAACATTGTGAAAAACAGTTATTACCTAAACATAGATCTCTCGTATGAATTGACAATGTGAGAACCATATAAACCTTTCTTATTCCCAAATGCCTAAATTTTAAGATCAGTCACAACCTAGTAATGCAGAAGCAAGATGAAGAAAGGTTTGAGATCCAGACCTACAAGAGGACAGGTTGTGCAACATTGTGAAAAACAGTTGTCACCCAAACATAGATCTCTCATGTGAAATGACAATGGAAGGAAAGTGAAACCTTTCTTATTTCTAAATGCCCAACGTTCAAAATTAGTCACAACGTAGTAATGTAGTAACATGAAGAAGGCTGACAAAGAAGTTCAATAAAAACTTTGCTTACAAATTTGGTGCAGGACTTCTCTTTTTTTGTTTGGGCTTAGGGTGCCTAGGGTTAAGGGACTGTAGAACCAGATTTTTTCTTGTCTGAGATGCCAAATTCTAGTTGGTGTTTGACCAACCAAACTGGGGAAATTAAATTATAACATGAATTTCAAAAATCAAATTTAAGCATATGCTGTTCTTTTTATAGGGAAATCTCCCTTCTTCAGCTCTAAACATTTTTCAATTGTGATAAAGTAAACCCAAAAGAAGTTAGTGAATTTCATTATTTATCAATCAAATTCTTTCTTCTTCAATCATTCTCTTGTGTTTGACTCAAACACAGAAGGCACTATTGAGTGCATATAAAGAACAATATATTATCCATAGATGTCTTTCCTCTTTTTGATTCTGAGTTTTACATTTCTTAATGAAGATCAAGGATCTTCCTCTTTGGCCTTCTGAAATAAGTTTTAATGCCATGGAGGGGAAATGACTAGTATAAACCATCTTGCCCAACTATTACATCGGCTATTGGCAGCTAGAATTTCCACCACATTTCTTGTCCTAATATGTTTCTGTGAGATTTCAAAGTTATTATTTTTCATCTTAATTTCTTGAATGCAATAGATGATTTGCTAGTTGTTGTTCTGCTTTTTTTTCAGCTGCTCTGTTAATATCTTTGGGTCCTCTTCCATATGAACTTTTTGCCATCCCTTTTCTTTAGCCAGTTTTATTTCTTTCAAGAGATTCATTTGTATTCAGACCCAAGTGAATTGAAAGCAAAAATATAGGTTCTGTCATTTTTGTAAAGATTCCTCTCCCTCCTGTTAGTCCTGGTTTTCTTTTCACAGCTCCATCAAAATTGAGCTTAATCCAGTCACTGTGAGGTTTTTTGCACATTTCCTTAGGCTTTGTTAGTCCATTCCCACCAAACTCATTATTGGGTAAGGATTTCACCTGTTTTTGTTTTTGCTTTTTAAAATATAAATAATATTTATAATTAAGGATGTTTGTTTGCAGTAAATTAAATGACGATGTTCTTTTGAATTCAACTTCCAAACAAAATTACATTTTTTGAAAATTTCCTTTGAATTTTGGCAGGAAGTTGTTTTTCGCTTTTGGTGAGAAATGGCCTATGGATAGCATTGTTTTATTGTTATGAGAATCAGCCACCATTTCTCAAGAAACAATTGTCATTTCCTGAGAAACATTTTGGCCTACCTAGAAAGGTATGCAAAGACTAGAAACAACCTATCTGTTTTGGAGCTGTTTTGACACAGGACAATAGCCTGCTGTGCCTTTTAGGTAACACAGCTCTCATCTATAAGGATGGATTGTATGCATCTCAATGCTTGGGGGCTAACATATAGGGTTGAAAGCTCAGTCTAGTAGGAATGGTCATTGAAAGGTGGATGGTAGACTTGGAGTAAAAAGCAAGAGTACTTTCTATTTATTTCCATCACTAGGCCAAAAAAGAGACAGGCACAACATTCGCTGTTCTCAATGGTTCATTGATGTGCTGATCATATGAGTTCAGGTTACTGATTTTGAGTGTGATAATTTTGTAAAGCATTCTTAAGCATGTTGCATACAAACTTTAAGCAAACGAGTTGTTAATATTTGGCTGAGATAAGACTTGATGGTACAAAATGTATTTCACGCATAAAATATACAAGAGGGCTTTCTGCATGACTTTGAACTTCCAGAGTAAGACTTGGAAGGCAATAAATGATATGGGGGCTTGCTCATGATATCATTAAATGCCTCATTTAAGACAGCATAGTGTTAAAATTCATGATTTGGCAAAACTTAACAGACCCAATTTTGATTGTACTTGGTGGCTCATCAAAAACATGGCAAAATAAGAAAATACTTAAATTCGTTAATTCAGCAAAACTTGGTGTAGACAAGTAAATGTACAAATTTCTTGCCTATGATATTTTCTTGTAAGCACCCCGTGAATTTTGAGTTTATGTTTTAGAGTAAGCAACACCCTCCTACATCTTGGGTTAGGTTAGATGATTAGGTAGAAGTGGACCAGCTTGAGGAGACTTTCATTGAAGAACCAAAATGTTCACCATTTGAAGAATTAGAATCCCTTAAAGTTCTTAAATTGTATTTTGCAAGGAAAGTTTAACAAAATTTACTACCAATTTTGTGTAGTTGAAACCAACTTGTTTGAGGGAGGTTGTGAGAAGATTACGGCGTTACCTTAAACTTAGTAGTTTTTATGGCATTAAGCTTTTATTCTTTTTGTTCTTATAGCAATGAGAATCAATGCAATCTCAGTTTTTTTTTATGACATCTCAGATTGATGCTCAGTTTCTCAACATTTGCAGCTTCATTGTGCCTGTCATGATCCCAGGACAGTGGTAGACTTTCATACTTATTCAAAACCAGAAAACTACATTATTTGTTTCATACCACAGATGCCCACTTAACAAAACACTATTCATCTGGATATTCTCTATTCTGACCTAGACGAGAAATTTGTAGATTATCTCTAGTTCTACAGTACGTTGGTCTCTGAAACCCCACTCTTTGCAGAAACCCCACTCTTTTGCGGATTGATCACCAGTTAACATAAGTTTCAATCTATTTCCTAGGTCTTGAAGTTCACCCCTTGTTATCTGTTCTCTCTCTCTCTCTCTCTCTCTCTCTGAACAGAAAGAAAGAAAGAAATTGTATTGATGTCCACAGATGACCAAAAGTAAGTCATTGGGACCAGAGTTTACAGCAGTTAACAATAGAAAGTTCTAGGAAAAGAGAACCCTATAATCAAAAGCATGTGAAATGGGGCTGAAGACTGGAACAAAATCTTATCGAATATTCCTGTTTGTGTGTGAAATGTAGGATTCATCTGAGCCTCCTCTAGAAAATCCCCTAACATCCAAGGCTAGTGTAGCTCCTATAGTAGAAAAGAAGCTCGTAATGTGAGTCTGCCTTTATGGTCTGGGGGCTGGCTGGTAAGTAGTAGATCCATGTCACTGAAATGGGGATGAGTCATGCTGATGGGAATGGGCAGATCCATGATGCTGAGGGAGAGCAGGCTGTGGAATCTAAGTATTAATGGTGTGCTGAGAGAAATGCTGCCTAACTTATCTCTCAGCTCTGATATGTGAAGTACCGGTATCCAAAGGTCATTTTGTGTCAGTTGTTGCCTGATTGGGCTAGAATAAAGAGGTGATCAACATGGGGTTTCTAGAGCCTCTAGAGATGTCTATAGGAAGATTTATTGAAACAAGATGCAGTATTTACTTGATTATCAGACAAGTTTGTTACCCACTGTAGTAGAGGGAAACCATTGAACACTGTTTTTGGAAATGCTCTTCTACTAAGACATTTTGGATTTGGTTTCAAGCAGAATGCAAGTATTAATTTAATCTTTTTAGAATAATGAGTGGCCTTTCCTTCGGAACAGGTGGATGAATACAAAAAGCAACAAATTTTGTAGCACACAGTTTTGCTGAGAGCTAATGGATTCTTGTGTAAGTCAAGGTGCATGGTTAGATTTCTTGAGAGTCCCTCACCTCTCATCATTGGGGAGTTAAGTATTATAAAGAAAGAGCTATCTTTGCTTGTTAAATTTAAATTCAAATGTTTCCACAAAAATCAAAAATTTTAAATTCTTTGCCACTTGGGGTCTGGTTTCAGATGTTATCTTTTTGACTTAGGGAGGTACTTTTTTGATATTCCTCTTGTTAGACTGATGTAATTTATTCTGTTCCATGAAGTAATATTTAATGCATTCCTCCAAAAAAATTAGAGGGCTGTTACCGGCTAACATAAGTAGATTGACTTGTTCTATATTTCTTATGTATGAGGTTTTTTGGTTTAAGGAGAACCTTGCCATTTTGGAGTCTTTAAGTAAATAGGTTATTATGAATTCAGTGCATAAGATTCTGTGATTGTCCATTTGTGGATAGTATTCAAAAGGATCTGAGATTTATATACTAGTGTGCCTAATTTAGACTTGTTGAGTAATAGTATAAATAGAAATATGCCTTATGGAACGTAAATTTTAGCTGAGTTGGCTATTTCTCTTTTGACGTTTGAAGGAATATAAGAGCTTGTCACATGGTTCTCGTAATTGTTGTCTATTGATTATTGCACTTTTCTATTTCAGTGTTATAGAACTTTGTATTTAATATGTCATACTGAAGTATCATGGGATGCAGGTATTATGGAACCCTTTTGAGGATATTGTTCCAAGGAAGATTCTCAACATATCAGAGTCTGTTGCAACCAAAGAGCCAAGCAAGGAGGAAAACAAGAAAATAAAAAAGTAAACCTCTTTTTTTTTGGTGATAAGTTTTGATCAATCTGATGTGTAAAAGAAAAACATTTATGAGTAGCAATCGAGAAAATTTTCTTTTGTACTTGTCATTCATCACGGAGTTTGCACTGCCAGTATTTTGTAGTGTATATGGTGTGAAAAAGAGTAACTAGTAATGCTTGTGTATGGACCTAAAAGTTAAAATGGACACTTCCGTTACTACAAAACCTCAACTATGATCTATCATTGAGCATTCCAACCACTTTCATAATACCCAGATTGTTCCACAAATGTTACAAGGCATCATGCTTCTGTCATAAAGTGATTAACTTCATTGAGCATTTAGAATTTCAAAAAGGACCGCTCACAGACATGTAGAGCAATGTATCAAAGATTACTTCCTTGGCAAATTACCATCCCAGAAGCAAAGATTTTAAACATTATAAACTGAGATTTTTCAATATCATTTCATACTTTCATCTTAATTAAACTGTAAATATCAATGAAGGCAATATTTAAGCCTTATAAATATTTGCTGGAGGAAGATAATTTCACCTTCATTTACTCAGTTTGTGTTGAATGGATTGCAATATGTAATCACGAGCAGTCAGCTATAAATAAGTGTGCAGAGTTAGCAATTTAGCTGTGAATCGTTCTTGATTTTTCTTACAAGACTTCAAATAGTTATCTACTTTCCCTCTATATATAATTGGTTCTTTGTGTGTTACTTAAACTATGTTAGCATATATATGAATGTTAATGATCCATTGTACTAAAACTATCATACACAATGGTGTTATAACTCCTATCAAATACCTGAAGACAAAACATCAAGTAAAAATGATTATCCCAAACCTCTCAAATGTTAGGCAGTTTTGTCGAATTTTATAAATTTTCTATGACTAGTTCACATTTTGAAATAATTTTGAACAGCTGGATGAATCATCAAAGCATCTAAATCAATGTTTGGATCATGGTACAACATTATTGGCATCCCATTGCCCCTTGATGCCCCATCCACAAAGCATTGTCAATTTGCCATCTCTAAATTTTACTTTGTTACTGCCTGTCTCAACTTCTCACCATCTTTATCTCTGTCTGGGTTACTCATCATATGATCAAATCAATCTGCTGTTGCTGCTTCAACATCCTCTTGTCTTTATTAATTCATACACCAGACAACCTTGGTAACCAGGCTTGACAAGTACAACATCTCTTTGTTAGTCTTCTCCCTTGTGATGGAATTAGGCGTTGCTGCCTTCACAATAAAAGCCTCCAATGCAACAATTGCCCTAATGACAAAAAAACTCCTTCCTTACATGTAATGGACTAAGAATAACAATTTATAACATGTCAGCTTAACTGTGTAGGTTCGCTGGGCACACTCAGGGCTAATGTTCAACTATCATATGTAGAGTAGAAATAGTTCTATTGAGTTACCATGATAAGGCACTTAGATACTGGGTATCCCTATAAGGAATATCGAGTGGAAAGTTGACTATCTTGAAAAGTTCAACCATATAATAAAATTTGTGTTTTCATTTGTTATTGTTGGAGCTTTGGCCTAATATAAACGTAATTTATTATTTTTTATGTGTATTCCAAGTAACTAATGAATTGTCGTAATGCCTCAAATCACACATGGGACAAAACGGAAGAAAAACGTGGCCAACAATTCTTTGTGTGTTTACAATTACAACACAAAAGGGTGCAATGCATGCTAACACACATTGTCAATTCTCATGACAATCAACATGCAAGGTGGAGAATCATAAACACCTCAATCCCCTTGAAGGTATCACATATTCCAATGCAATCCACTTCAACCATACACAATGCACTAGCAAAGCTTTATCACTCGATTGCTTATCACACGTTTCAAGAAGGAATAGGGACACACATGAAGCTAAAGCATGACACCAAACAGGGTTGATAGGGTTTCACCCTATACAGGCGATTAGATACTCGAATCCACCATCTAGTCATTCAAAATGAGAAACTACCGCAAGTAATAAAGATATTGTTTATTCTCCAATTTTTTAATTCAAACATAGAAGAGGAAGCATATGAATTATGACACATCCATTAATCTATTTCAATTCTTCATTGCATATACAAAAATGAAAGAGACAACATCAAATTTTCTTCTCAAATTCACTTGCACAAGAAAGACAACACTTGGGTCTCTTTCCAATCAACCTAGTTCATATAAGAGCATGTTCTTTCTTATCAAACAATACAAATGCAACTTAAAACATGTTGAAAACACTCCAGGAATCATAATTACAAATTCTTAGATGAAGGGAGAAATGCAAGTCCTAAGGGTCAACTTTCACTTTATATACCTTCCTGGAAAGTTCTATTTTCAGCTCCTTGTTACTATTCACCCCTTCTACCAGTCCTCTTCTGGAATGTCCCTTACCTGGTCCTGTCTTGGAACTTGTTTGTCTTAGGGTTAGGGTGGGCCAATTGGATACTCTGAGATGGGAATTTCTTGGCTGAACATCTGCATCCACAAAGTGAGCAACATTCCATACATACACATGTTCATTAGCATTAATAACTAGGCATCCAAATATAAACATATTCATAAATGCAATCATAAAAACACATGAGGGGTGGCATGGATGGATCCGCCTGAAGCCATGATCCCTAGTACAAAGGTGGTAACCTACAACCCTCCCTTCTTAGCGACTTGCAACTGCATTCTCTATCCAAGTGGATAGATCCGCCCGAAGTCCTTGGCTAAGTTCAAGGGGTTGTAGCCTACAACCTCCCACTCCAGGGGACTTGTAACTGCATTCTCCATCCATGACACCTCCTCGGAAAACACATGACCTACTGGGGGAAGCTAGTGGAGCTTATAAGTGGCCTAGGCCTACCACCCCTCCATGGCCGCAGCGGAATCTTAGGTGGGACCCCCACCCCTCCATGGCTCAACCCTTGCCTTGGGATTAGCGGAACCTCAGGTTATCTTGCCACCCCTCCATTGCACATCCCTGCCTCGGGTCCTAGGGGCGGAACCTTAAGTGGGGTTTTTAAGCACAACTTAACTCAAGCCCTTCCTCCCAGGTTGGTTTACAAACACTTGGAAGACAATCTTTGCTCACATACAATGTATTCTTATATATACTCATGATCATTCAACTTATAGAGCATTATAATTACAATAATCCATAATGAAAGAATCTTGATCTAAATGATAATAAAGAGCTTGATCATACACAAGATATATCTTATTGGAACATGACAATTAATCTCATTTGCAATTATAAATTTAATTATTACAAGGAAGAGAACTACAATCTAAATATTATCTATGACATTAAAGAATATTTGGTTATAGTAATCAACACAAGTACGCTCACCACATAACCACAAAATGGAGTGCATAAAGAATAACTGCATGATAAGGAATAACATGAAGGGAATAAACGCTGGTGTTTGAGGCAAGGCTGGAACAGGGGTAAGTTGGAGTTTTGTTGATGTTCAATGGAGATAGGTCGAGGCTGCAAACAGATGAGATATTTCACGTGAATGGGGGAATCGTGGTCCATTTCAGAAGTCTGGCTCTTTGTTTGGGCCGATCATGTTGACAAGGCAAGTATGGCTGTGGAGACTAGCATAATCAGCTTCTATAGGACCATATATGCAGAAACGAACTGGCAGTATTTCATTTAGATATATAAACATGATTATGACTGAGCAATTTATATTTGGTGCGCTAGACTGATTTAATGGCTAAGTGGAGAAAATACGCTCCCCTGTTTGCTAGGATGATTATACCTTGCTGCTGTTATGTCTTTACTCATTGCTTATGCCTCCATTTGGATCTCATTCCTCCTTTTATAGGTGGCAAAACAAAGTATCTTTTCTTACTAGACACACCCCTGCCAAGAGATGCGATTCTAAAAGAAACCTTATCTTGCTTAGTTAAACCGATCCTAACTAATCATTCATCAGATCGATCTCTTTTAATAATATTCATAAAAATAAATATATATAATCGATCTTAACTTAATCATTTATTAGATTGACCTCTTTCAATGATATTCATAAAAAAAAAACATGTATATGTTCTTAACTTATTATGAATTATAATAATATGAAAGCCATAATAAATTTACTGTTTATCTATACCTTGATCTGTTCGATCCTTCATTATATAGGGGACATGACAGTCCTCCCCCCTTAAATTGCTTGTCCTCAAGCAACTTGAGGTTTGGATTGTTGAAGACTTCCTCACTCTCCCATGTATTGTCTTCTTCAGGTAGGCCTTTTCATTTTATCAAGAACTCGGGGATACTCTTATTCCTTAGTCTCTTTTCCCTCATATTGAGGACTGCTTAGAGGATCAATTTACCCTCATCATCTAGTGGGGGTAACTTTGTACATGGGGTCACTTGTTGACCCAGTACTTTCTTCAATCTGGATACATGAAACATGTTATGGATGCGGCTGTCCTTAGGTAGCTCTAATTCATAGCCCACCTCACCAATCTTTTTTGAAATCTTGTATGGCCCATAAAATTGGGGTCTCAGTTTCTTTGTCTCATTACACTTGAGGGATGATTGCTTATACGATTGTAACCGTAAAAACACTAGATCTCCAACCTTGAAGGTTCTCTTGATGCGGTTCCTATCTACGTACATCTTTTGCTAATTCTAGGCTTGGGGTAAATTGTTCTTGAGTGTGTTCAAGATGTCCATGCTTTCTTGTACAAAGGCCTTAGCTCAGGGCACTTGGCTTTCTTGGGTAATCAGACTCCCAAAAGTGGTGGGTTCATATCCATATAGTGCTTTGAAGGGACTCATTTGGATGGACATGTGGTGTGTTGTATTGTAGCAATATTCTCCTAGATGCAACCACTTGGCCCATGCACTCTATTGACCAGTGACATAATTCCTTAAGTAGCCTTCTATCCATTTGTTGACGATTTCAGTCTGACCATCCATTTGGGGGCGATAACTGGTGCTAGGTGTAAGACTAATCCCTGCCAATCGAAAGAGTTCTTGCCAAAATTGCTCTTGAATTAGCTGTCTCGATCACTAACAATATTTCTTGGAGACCATGGAGCCTAAAGATTTCTTTGAAGAATACTTTAGCTACTTGGGGTTTTCTATACTCTATGGATATAGCAAAGAAATGGCCATACTTGGTGAGTGGATCGATGACCATGTATATGCAATATTTTCCTTGAGTCTTGGGCAACCCGATAATAAAATCCATTTAGATACTTTCCCATTTTCGGTTGGGAATGGGCAGGGGTTGTAGAAGGCCCACCGGGTGGTTTTGTTCGACTTTATTCTTTTGAAAAACCATACATTCTTGCACATATTTTAACACATCTCTCTTGAGTCCTTTCCATGAATACTTCTCCCTTATCTGTTTGTATGTTTTGTGCTATCCCTGGTGCCTTGCTAATGGGTTATCATGATATTCTTTAAGTATCTTTTCCTTGATCTTGGAATGGGGTACTAGAAATACTCTGTTCTTATATAGGATGAGATCCTCTACTACTTTATACTCTTCATGGGGTAGGCGGCCCTCCAAAATCTCATTGGCTTGGGGGTCCTTAGCATATTTTGCAATGATGTCACTTTTCCAATCTGCGGATACGTAGGTTATTGTGTTCAAGTAGGGTCGCCTAGATAGGGGGTTTGCCACCACATTGTTGGTTCCCTTCACATACTCAATATCAAAGTCATAGGCTTGTATCCAACTAACCCATTTTTGCTGATAGTCGTTCAAATCCGTCTGATTCATGAAGTATCTTAGGCTGTTATGATCGGTTTTCACATGGAACTTTGTGCAGACCAAGTATTGGCGGAATTTGGCCAAGGCATGCATTATTGCTAACATCTCTTTATCATAGATGGGATAGTGTTTTTCTGCTTCGGTAAGCTTACGACTTTCAAAAGCTATAGGATGCTTATTTTGCATCAAGATTGCACCAATCCCCTCCTCGGATGCATCACATTGTAATTCAAAGGGAAGGGTGAAGTCTGGGATGGCCAACACTGGGCAAGAACTCATGGCTTCTTTTTGTTTGTCAAAGGCTTGTTGGGCTACTTCATTCCATGCAAAGGCCCCTTTCTTGGTTAGGTTCGTGAGTGGGGCAACAATCTTTGAAAATCCCTTCACAAAATGCCTAGAATAGCTGCACAATCCTACAAAGAAATTCTAAAATTCAACATAAATTACCATAAGTATAAATTATTATAAAAAATTAAAATTTACTAACCTCCATCAAGTCTTTACAAAAATTTACTATCCTTGTAGCCTTTTCCCACAACTATCAATGCAGTTACCAAATTCTCCCAATAAGGACTACTTGCCACATTGAAAAGAATGTTGTTAAAGTGCCAAAAATCTGCACATGCCATATTTGCATGTTCATGCACCTTCCTATTCCACCATGTAGCTTCTAATGATGGTTATGCTCTAGGTGTGTTTCTGGGAACAAAAAAACTATGTGGTGTGCATGAAGATGTAGGCGTTGCTACTGGCACTCTAGTAGAAGTAGATGAAGTGGTGGTGGTGGATGTGCTTAGGATGCGAGGACCACGAAGAGAGCCCACTATGCCTTGACATGTATCCTCATTTGATTCTGGTTGGACTTGAGCACCATGACCACTAGCTATGGATGCTGCTATGGCTACTTGTGTCCTCTCCTTTTGCAATTTTTCTCTTCTATAGCTACAATAAAGACATTCATCTCCCTTTTTATCCCTTCGGTGGTGTGTGCATAAGGCTTGGCATCACTATGAGCTTGTTTTAGCATATGATGATTTTTTTTAACCTAGAAGCTGGAATTTGCAACCAAAATGAAATAAAATGTTAAAAAAAGAAAAAAAAAGAAAAAACTGATCTGTGCTTCAAATTTTCCTTCCAAATTTGCAAAAAAAATCCCTTTGCATCTTATCTCCTCAATGCAAACATGCCGAAAATCAATTGGCAAGGGGGTTGGAGAGGCGTTTTTACTTGTAGAGCAAAAAAACAAATTCATTTGGGTTTTTTTGAGTCTATTTTTGACCCGACCCCCTTTTTCACTTGCGCAGCTGAGTACTTAGGCATGGACTCATCATTTTTTTGGGGACATTTGACCCACCAAAAAATTGGCGAGTAAATGCTTTGAATATTCTTGGTGGGAAAAACTCGGCGATTAATTAGAAACTCACCGAGTTTTCCATCTATAGCTTCTAAAAAGATTTTGTGAGTTTTTGCACTTCTGTAATGTCCCCATATAGAATTATTATAACCTTTGCCTTGGGTCTTCTAAATCTTGATGTTTCAAAGGCCAAATGATGCCTCTCGTTGGTTGCTATGCCTGAAGTAGACCTTCAAAGCATGCGAGTATCTTGGCTGGGAATCTTGTAATTGTAAACAAATCTAATGGCAAGTATTAGAGATTAAGGGTTCTATAAGTATTCTCAATTTCAGAAATCTACCAAAAAAAAAAACACTAAGACACAGATTTTCGACTTCCAGAAAGACACAGATTTTGACTTCTAGATTTAATGATAATCAATGTGCTGAATGCAAAACATTATCCGATTTCTATGTCTGCATATCCGAGATGGATTCGCCATAAGTATGTGAGGAAACCCTACCTCTAAGAGACACGTCTCATGAGAGGACGTGTGGAGACACGTCCACTCATGGGACGCGTTCTTTAGAGCGCGGGTTAACACACAGTTTAAAAAACGTTAGTATAACACATATATACTAAACAGCGAATGAGAATATAAACTTCAATTTAGAATATAAAATTAAATATGATTCGAATTTTATACTTGTATGATATGATTTTCCAGAAATAACGATAAGCTCGAATCAGGTATGAATGACGATGGTGCTTGCAGCAATCGTCTTCCATATCTGACCGACGCTATCATTCATTAACACTCCCTCTTAGCTAGGGAAGATATATCAAATCAAATAACTAGAGATATCACTTAAACACGTGATATCTAAGACATAATATGATTTTTCAATATTGTCAAGTCACATGACATTCTTCATATCATATCTTATTATGGTATGTGCACTGGCATCAAGTCACATGATGTCTACCATAATTCATGGCATATCCATGGATATAAATATCCATCATGATTATCTCTTAAGGATCATAATGATCTACAAATGATATCAAGTCCCATGATATCAATAAGAGATACTATCATGACATGTCCATAATATCAAGTCACATGATATCTATCATGATAGTTTGATCATTGTAGAGTCGTCACTTTACAATGTCAATTACAAGTATTCATTATTAGAAAGATCGTCACCTTTCAATAATGCATACAGGAAAGTAGGCCCATAAAGTCATGGAGTCACACACATGACAAAAGAGTTTACACATTAAACATCTTTATATATATTAGTACAATTTATAAACAATTTGTATTTCAAACATAAATAACAAATTACATTTCAACCATACCAAGTTTCTTCCTGAAGTGCTCCACCTTGATTCGGGAGAGAGGCTTGGTGAGAATGTCTGTAGTTTGATCATTTGTACTGATATACTCCAACTGAATTACTTTCTTTTCCACCATATCTCTTACATAATGATAGGGGATCTCAATGTGCTTCAATCTATCATGAAAGACAGGATTTACAGAGAGTTTGATGCAACTTTGATTATCACAATGAATAATTGTAGGATTCAAGGGCTCACCAAAGAGTCCCACAAGCAATTTACGAAGCCAAACTGCTTCTCTTGCTCCCATGGAGGCTGCAATGTATTCAGCTTCTGTTGAGCTCTGTGCAACTGAAGATTGTTTTCTGCAAATCCAGGAGATCATAGCTGATCCTAAACTGAAGCAACATCCTGATGTGCTTTTTCGATCGGTTATACTTCCAGCCCAATCTGAATCAGAGTACCCATGAAGATCTAGTTGATCATTCTTGTAAAGAAGACCATATCCAATAGTGCCTTGAAGATATCTCAAAATATGTTTCACAGCCATTAAGTGAATTTCCTTTGGCTCACACATGAACTGGCTGACAACATTCATTGCATAGCAAATATCAGTCTGGTGTTAACCAGATACATCAAGGATCCAATCATCTGTCTTAAAGGGTTGGATCTGCACACTTGGATTCTCTGCTGCTTCTTTCAATTTGTGAAGGTTGGTTTCCATAGGTGTAGACATCGGTCTACAGTCCAACATTCCAAATCTTTTCAGAATATCAATAGTATACTTCCCTTGGTTTAGTATAATGCCCTCTGATTTCTGCCATACTTCTAAACCTAGGAAGTAGTGAAGAATGCCTAAGTCTTTCATGTCAAATTCAGAAATTAGATCCTGCTTCCCTTGAGCAATGAGGTGATCTTCTCCTGTTATCAGCAGATCATCAACATATAAAATAATTATTAGCATATCACCTTTGATTACCTTGAAGTAGAGATTGGAGTCGGCCTCATTCTTGGAAAATCCTAATCCCAAGAGATAGCTGTCAATTCTTTCATACCAGACCCTGGGAGCCTGTTTAAGTCCATAAAGAGCTTTCTTCAGTCTGCATACATGTGAGTCAGGTTTATGTATCACAAAACCTTCAGGCTGTTCCAGATAGACTTCCTCTTCAATGGTTCCATTCAGGAAGGCTGTTTTTACATCCATTTGATGGATCTTCCAACCTTTAGCTGCTGCAATGGCTAACACTGCTCTCACTGATGTGTAATGGGCAACAGGTGCAAATGTTTCTTCGTAATCAATACCTTCCTTTTGAGAAAAACCTTGTGGCCACAAAACGTGCTTTATGTTTTTCTATACTACCATCAGCAGCATGCTTGATTTTAAAGAGCCATTTGGAAGAGACAACAGATTTCCCTTTTGGTCTAGGCACTACATCCCATACATCATTCTTTAGAATGGACTGATATTCCTTTGTCATTGCATCTTTCCATGCTTGATTTTTGAAGGCTTCTGAAACACTGACAGGTTCGGAGTTTATGATATCGTTCATAAGGGCAACATAGCTAGAGAAGCGTTTGGGTCTTTTGCTCTCCCTGAACGTTCCTTTGGGTGCTGCATGATTCTCTGCTTCTTTGATCATCTTCTTGGCCCAAAGTGGTCTCTTTCTATTGTTGACATCTGTATTCTCATTTGAAGTAGAAGGAAGTTCATGTGACATTTCCTCAGGATGCTCCCTCTGAATCTCAGGAGCAAGTTCCATTTCAGGTACTCTAGGGGAATAGGTTTCAGTCTCACTAGAACTTCTTGCCCTCTTGAATGCAATGTCTTCTTCAAAGATAACATCTTGCTCAATTCAATTTGTTTATGCCCAAGTATGTATATCCTGTAGGCTTTGGAGGTTTCACTATATCCCATAAATATCCCTTTCTTTCCGGAAGGTTCAAGTTTGAATCTCTTCTCCTTGGGCACATGAATATAGACGGGACAACCAAAAATCCTAAAGTGACTAATGTCAGGTTTTATGCCAGTGAAGGCTTCTTCAGGAGTTTTGTCGTCAAGATGAGAGTGAGGACATCTATTTTGTATGTAGACAGCAGTCTTAGAGGCTTTAGCCCAGAAAGAGGTTTCAATGTTTGGTCAAGCAACATTGCTTTGGCAGCTTCTACAATGGTTCTATTTTTTCTTTCAGCAACCCCATTTTGTTGAGGGTTGTAAGCCACAGTGAACTCCCTCTTAATTCCAGCACTCATACAGAATTCCTTAAAAATTTCAGAGGTGTATTCTTTCCCATTGTCTGTTCTTAAGGTTTTTATTTTCTTTCCGGAGAAGTTTTCAGAGAGGGCTTTAAACTCTTTGAACCTTTTGAGGATTTCTATTGACTCTTTACATTTAAGAAAATAGATCCAGGTTTTCCTAGAGAAATCATCTACAAATATGACATAGTATAGAAATCCTGCTTTAGAGGGTACAGACATGGGTCCACATAAGTCTGAGTGAATCAATTCTAACACATTTAGGTTTTTGCTCAAACTATTTGGAAAGGACCCCTTTGTATTCTTTCCTAAGGCACAACCTTTGCAAGTTCCTTCATGAGATGGTTTTAACTTAGGTAAGCCTGTTACAAGTTTTCCTACAGAAGGTAGGGCACGGAAATGAAGGTGTCCTAATCTTCTATGCCAAATCTCATTTGAATCAAAAGTGTCAAGGGTAAGGGCTTGATTGACTTCAGTGCAAAGTTTGTAAAGATACCCTTGTCTCACACCTATGATTTGGGCTTTCTTGATTGTTGAGTTCTTAGGCCATGCTAGAACTTTCCCATCCATAAAGGTAACTCTATAACCATTGTCTTCAAGGGCAGAGATGGATATAAGATTCCTTTTTATTCCAGGTACAAATAAGACCCCAGTGAGTTGAAGAGAGAGACCAGATTTCAATGAGATGGAGCAAGTTCCAACCCCTTTCACTTGATGTGTAGAGTCATCCCCAATTGTGACATCTTCATCAGATTCTTCAGTCATAGTG
Source organism: Sequoia sempervirens (assembly GCA_007258455.2). Classification (NCBI taxonomy): domain Eukaryota; kingdom Viridiplantae; phylum Streptophyta; class Pinopsida; order Cupressales; family Cupressaceae; genus Sequoia; species Sequoia sempervirens. The sequence continues at coordinate 21,965 of VDFB02118570.1, forward strand.
TCTAAGTGTTCTCTAAACCCTGTGATGTGCCTCGAAGAACCACTATCAATCACCTAGTTGTTGATATTGTTAGATACTTGACTAGATAAGGTTGAATAGAACACAAAGTTTTCAGATTCATGATCAGAATTTGACTTTCCTACTTTGGCAAACGATTCTTGTTGCTTAGATCTTTCAGGGCATTTCATTGCATAGTGGCCATATTGATCACATCTAAAGCATTGTACTTGAGAGATGTCTTTCTTTTTAGAGGATCCCTTTCCATTGGAATTTCTCTTTCTTTTAAAAGATCCTTTCTTGTAGGAGTTTTTCTTGTTCCTTTTATTAGACAATGTGTTGAGTACATGAATATCTTCATCTATGTTTTTCTGTTTGTTTTCTTTTGAGGAGAGCCTTGTTTCTTCTTGAAGGCAGTCAGTTCTTAGCCTGTCAAACGTAGGGAGTTTGGATCTTGCACTTATTCCTTGAACCAATGACTCGCATGAGTTTGGTAGGCCTCCTAGTGCAATTAGAGTTAATTCTTTGCTATCAATCTGATATCCAATTGTGGATAATTGATCTCTCAATTCAATAATCCTCATGAAGTATGCATTAATGGACTCTCCTTTGTTTATTTGAGCATTGTTGATTTGCCTTTTTAAAGCAAGAGTCCTGAAGGTGTTGTTGATCTCATAAGTTTTCTCAAGAGATTTGAACATATGGTATGCAGTTTCATGTTTTGCTAGGATGGGCACTATATGATCTCTAACTGCATCTACAAGGATTTTGATGGCTTTTTCATTGTTTTCCACCCATTGAGTTTTCTTAGGTTCAGACTTAGGTTCCTCCAAATTTTCTCTCACAAGTGAGTCTAACTTATGTTCCTTAAGGATCATCATGATTCTAAATTTCCATGATGTGAAATTGTCTGCTCCAGCAAGGCGATCTTCAAATCTGATCACACTTGACATTATGAAGAATGTGAGTAAATTCGATTTTAAAAAATACGAATTTTCTAGAGCAAACTGATATTAGATCTGTTTGGGATTCACACAACGTGGCTCTGATACCATGTAATTGTAAACAAATCTAATGGCAAGTATTAGAGATTAAGGGTTCTATAAGTATTCTCAATTTCAGAAATCTACCAAAAAAAAAACAAACTAAGACACAGATTTTTGACTTCCAGAAAGACACAGATTTTGACTTCTAGATTTAATGATAATCAATGTGCTGAATGCAGAACATTATCCGATTTCTATGTCTGCATATCCGAGAAGGATTCGCCATAAGTATGTGAGGAAGCCCTGCCTCTAAGAGACACGTCTCATGAGAGGATGTGTCTCCATGAGTGGAGACATGTCCACTCATGGGACGCGTTCTTTAGAGCGCGGGTTAACACATAGTTTAAAAAACGTTAGTATAACACATATATACTAAACAGCGAATGAGAATATAAACTTCGATTTAGAATATAACATTAAATATGATTCGAATTTTATACTCGTATGATATGATTTTCCAGAAATAACGATAAGCTCGAATCAGGTATGAATGACGATGGTGCTTGCAGCAATCGTCTTCCATATCTGACCGACGCTATCATTCATTAACAAATCTAATGTCTCAAGTATCATACAACCCAAATAGTTGATCAATTGACTCTTTTAGGAACATCTTGATCTGCAACTTAAGAGTGTATCCACTTCTCAAATTTTGTTCCCTTTGAAAATAAACGTTGTTGTTATAGGGTTGGTTGTGACTAGTACCACACTCGTGACTGTTATTGGAAGTCATATAAGTTTGGCTATATACTCTAAGCTCCACGACTACTACCTTTTGACTGTTTGATTTAAGCAAAGGCTGTGACTCATTACTTATACATGTCTTCTATGATATCTGGTGGCCATAAACTCCACATATACCACTCGATACTAATATATGCTATGCAAATGTAACTTGCGCTAGTTTGGAATGGTTTATTTTAATAGTAGCGTTCAAATCATTGAGAATGCAAATTGACATTTGTTCCCATGAGTTGCATACTCGATCAATCTTGAATATTCTTCAAACGCCAAGCAACAACTTCATTTCATATTTTTGGGCTTCATTCACTATGGTGAATAATATCAAATGTCACCTTAATAGATCCTTCATTCATGATATACCAAGTGGCTCCTTAATTTCTCACGGCATATAGTGGCTAAAATAGGAGTTTTGCATGTGGATGAAACCCACGATAAAGCTTTATTTCCTCCATTTGACTATTCGAAGTCCACTACTCCTTGTGATTGGTCTCCTTATTCTCCCGCGATGATCCTAAATGCCAATGGTCCAAATCGATGAAGAGACAGGATGCGCCGCATAAGATATAGATGTTGATTATTCCGCCTAGGAAGGATATCACAATGGCCAATTGAGATGAAGATAATTGGCGTTTGATAATGTTAAGCTCGATATCGGCTGTTCTTGGAATGTCTCCTTTAATTTTCTGCCCTCCTCTTTGACACCGGCTGATATTCTATATATTATCAGATCTTTATCTGCTCACCGATCTGCAGAATTCTGTTCGTCTTTTCTTCCTTACCTATCCAGCCACGTCCTCTTCTATCCAGTCATGATCCCCTTTGTCTTTGCTGAAATCTTCCTTAAATAATTGCCGGCTTCCTGCCATGGGATGTGACTGCTTTGGAGGGGTCGACATCTCTTGGGAAGCATCGCTACTCTTGAGAGCTGGCTTATTTGTTTTGACCGGTGCTTTTGATCATTGACTATTGTTTGTTTGTGATCGATTACCTTGGAGAATAGGGATTGCTGCACTTGGAAGTCTTGCTTCAAATTATGTTATTAATAATATGGCCAACAACTATAATGAATATAATAATATTTTAGATTATATTCATTTTATCATTTTATTATTTTTGTTTAGTATTATGAGATTTCATATCTTAGCATTAAAGTGGAATAATAGTAAACTGTCAATATATTATTATTTTATTTCAATGTATCATAATCTTTTATATTGATATTATTATTATTATTTTATATTTATAATTATAATATTATCTTTGATAAATATTAAATAGTTAAGGCTTTTAATGTGTATTTTGTTTATCTTGTTTTCGATGCTTTATAACTCAACACTACAATTTTGGGGGACATGACAACTTCTCTCACAAGAAACTAATTGTGTTGTTCTATTTTGATTTCAATTAATCATTTGTATTCAACAATTTCATAATCTTTATCACTTGCTCTAGTTTTTGCTTTAATATTTGTTTTGCAAATTCTAACATTTTGTGTTTGAGAAATAGAGGTTTCAATCAAAGCTTTGGAGAAGAGTAATTATATCAAATTGTGAGGAGGTTTCTCTTTCTGATTTGTGTACATAAATTTTAGAGCTTGATGGCACTTTATAAATTGAGTGCATTTGCATAAACACCGCTTGCCCCCACCCCCAACCCCCCAACAAAATTAAAGTTGTCTTTTTTTTACAAAATTATGAGACCTCCCCAACAAATTATAATGATGACATTTTATAATTAGTGCAATTATAGTTGCCATTGGCCAAATTAGTGAAGTGTTTTTTTATCTTAGTGTATTACAAATGCTAGAAATAGGCCACAAAGCTGAAACTACAATTTTTGATATAGAATGGAATAAATTAGACTGCACCAGTGAGAAGTATAGGGAATATTATGCACTTCCATAAAAAAAATGCACTCAAATGATATTGTTGTGTTCATCACTTGCGTGATGTTGTCACCTCAACATGACTTTCACCATGGCTCTCCTAGAGGGTGAAAAACACAAGTATAGGAAAATCATCACGGACTCTCTCACATGATGCTGTCATGGAGTCACACACATGACGTCCAACATGGCTCTCCCAGAGGGTGGAATCAAGGGATTTCACCTCGAATTTCTCTTACAGAGAAGAACTCATTAATCAAGGGATTTCACCTTGAACTTCTCTCACAGAGAGGAACTCATTAATCAAGGGATTTCACCTCAAACTTCTCTCACAGAGAAGAACTCATTAATGAGGATCACTGATACTGAGACTCCTTCTCAGTTAAGGCTGTATTCTCCATCATACCAAGCTTATCTCGAAAGTACACAAACTTTATCCTGTAGAGAGGCTTGGTGAGAATGTCTGCCGTCTGCTCATCAGTGTTGATATATCTCAACTGTATAGCTTTCCTCAATACCATATCTCTGATAGAGTGGTATTTGATCTCAACATGCTTGGTTCTGTCATGAAACACAGGATTGACAGAAAGCTTCACACAACTCTGGTTATCACAATGAATGATAGTAGGCTCCATTGATTGTCCAAACAATCCTGCAAGGAACTTACGAAGCCACACTGCTTCCCGAGCTACTATACAAGCTGCAATATACTCTGCCTCTGTTGTACTCAATGCTATAGATGATTGCTTCCTACTGCACCAGGAATTCATAGCAGATCCCAAATTGAAGCAACATCCAGAGGTGCTCTTCCGATCGGTGACACTCCCTGCCCAATCAAAATTAGTATAACCATGCAGTCCCAAGTCCACATCAGAGGAATATCTCAACCCATATCCAACTGTGCCACGCAAGTATCTCAGGATATGTTTCGCTGCAACAAGATGTACTTGCCTTGGTTCACACATGAACTTGACAAAATGCACTTACTGTAATTTGGTCTAGTATAGATACATCATCGATCCAGTCAACTGAATGTACATAGTAGGATCCACCAGATCTGAACTAGCTGTAGCCTCCTTAAGCTTCTGAAAATTTGTTTTCATAAATCAACATAAAGAGCCAAGATCAACTAGATTACCATCTTCTTCAGGTTCAATTGGCTCCCTCTGAATCTTCAAGCACTTGCATCAACCTTCTGACCTCTTCGTCCAAGATTGCCTGCAACACTTGCCTTAGATAAATGTTTTCCAGTGTACATCTCTAGTACTGTAGAGAGTTCAGGATAGTCCTCGACCTCATCCCAGATCACACTATTCTGAATAGGTTTGCAGAGCTACCAATGTCAAATACAGATGACAGTCTTGAACAATTTTGATCTCAGTAGCTGAAGGGATCCTCTAAGGGTTTAGCACCTAGCCTTGCAATACAGTAATCTTCACTTCTTCTCAGTGAGTTACAAAACTCCCTCTTGATCCTTGCTTAGAGATTGCAAAGAAGGCTTTTGGAAGTGAGCTCCCTCTAGCTACCAACTCGGTCCCATGGCTGCAAGTTGTGACTTCACGCTTGATCATTTCTTTGGTCGGCGTGACTTCCTCACAAGATGCCTCAAGCTTTTCATCACTAAGCAATCTCTCATCACCTTCTTACTTCTCGATCCATCCTGGAAGCGATATAGAGAGAGATTACAAACAGTTTATAACTATCCAAAGAAATATCAAGGCTAGAATCATACAAGGTTTACTATGACAAGTTATAGCATGAACACATAAGAGTGTTATGAACAATGAATAAAGAAATCAACCTACAAGCGAAACATGTAGCAAATATCAAAAGATCAAAATGTAAGGGATAAAGAACTTATCTTTATTGAATTCTGAAATAACTCTTTCTTCCATCTTTTACTCCTCTCGAGAGTGCTAAGCTCAAGACAATTTGCACAACTACAAATTTCTTGAAAGCAATATGCAGTTAGCATGTAGAACCAACCCTGTCCAAGAGTCAAGGTTCTATCACAGTTCATGCATTAGAGAATGATATCGATGTGACCAAGTTTATCATCATCAAAATTGCAGTTCTCCTTTATTTCAGAGTCACACTCAGAAAACTTCACAACTAGTATGAAAAAAAACTTGCAATAAATGAAATCTTCAAAGGATCTTAAGCTAGAGAACACAATTCGAGAGAAACCACTATCTCTCTTTACTAATTACAAGATCCAACTAAATGATATAACTCAACAAACAAAGAATTCTTATCTCTTTAAATATTTTGATGGATGCAAATACTGGACACAGTAAGATACGTTGCTCTTGCACACAAATCAACACACAACCTTCACGGCTTGAACACAGGCCCATGACTTAGAATAGAAATTCCCTAGCATCCTTCTGAGGGGAGATCTCATCCACATCCGCAAATGAAGCATGCTGATTAGGCTTGGTGGGGCAATCCTTTGCATAGTGACCAAACATATCACAACGAAAACATTGGACTTTGGAGAGGTCCCACTTCTTCTTGAATGCGGGAGCACCATCAGCTCCTTTATCTCTATTCCTCTTGAAATATCCTTTCTTTCCACCTTTCTCTTTCTTCTTTGAGGATTGAGTGGAAAGAACATGAATGTTTTCATTTGTAGAGCTTTGACCAATACCTCTCGTAGCCAACCTAGACTCCTCTTGAATACAGTCCGCCCTCAAACGGTCAAACTTGGGAAGTTTCGATCTCGCGTTGATTCTTTGAATGTAAGACTCCCAAGATGAAGGAAGACCATTAAGAGCCAACATGGTCAAATCCTTGACATCAACAAAATGACCAATAGAAGAGAGCTTATCTCTCAATTCAGAAATTTTCATGAAGTAAGCAGTGACAAATTCTCCTTCCGCCATCTTAACATGATGAAGTTGTTGCTTTAATGCAAGTGCCCGACTTGTGTTGTTGATTCGTACATCTCCTCCAAAGTTTTAAACATCTCTCTTGCCGTCTTCAACTTGGAGACAATAGAAACAATATGATCCTTCACGGAATCAACTAACATCTTCGCCTTGATATCTTTCTTCTTCCACTATACCTTCTCTTCCTCATCAGTAGGTTCGGGTACTTTGCTCTCCACAAATTCGACCAGTTCACTTTCTTCCAAGGTGAGCATAATTCTGAATCTCCAAGATGTGAAATTAGATGCTCCCTCAAGTCTATCCTCAAGCTTAAGACCGATCACCATTTTGACAAAGAGATAGAAGTAAACAACGATGAGAAAGAGAGTAAAGAGTATCACTGTAATAACAATCTGATCAAGATCTTCTTCAAACCCGCTCTGATACCATGTTAATTTTATGATCAGATGTAATGCATAGAAAATTAATTCAAAATCAGACACAATAACACAGCAGATACCCTGGGAAAACCCTCCTCTTGAGGGAGAAAAACCCAGCAACAATTATAACTCTTATATATATGAGTAATGGCAACAAGTTACATTACAAAGAGGCCACACACAAGGCCAGAGATCAGCATCAGCAATGGCTGTAACACAAACTAGTATTTTGATCTTCAATTCACACTTAAATAAACTCACAATCTGCTTCTATGTGAATTTGCACTATTCTTCTTGAAGAGCTTGCACTCAATGGAGAAGGAGATCGAACTTGCTTGATGTACAAATGAGAGGAAATGACCTCATATAAATACATTGCTAGATAGCTCACACCCTTTCAATAAACTAGGTCGGCCACCAAGAAATAAATACAATTAATAATGATGAATTACAATGAAGGTCGGCCAAGGAAGAATGATGCAAGGAAGTCGTCCAAAAATAATGTTGCCATTTACACATATAAATAACTTATATCTTCAATTGGGGCTGGAAGAATTGAGCCCGAAGCTGCTAACATCAACATGTTGAACCCAAATAGAGCCTCAAGAGTTCTCAAAACAAGAACTGCTTAGCATCATTTATGAAAATCTACAATTTTTGGTAAAACTAGACACCAAAATTAGAAGTTGTCTATACCATTGCGAAGCTCACAAAAAATTAGTTCATATTAAAAAGATTGCTTGAAAAAATGAGAAAAAATAAAACAAGAATGGAGCCTCTAAAGTTTAGCACCAAAAATCAAAACTGTATTGGAGAGCAGTCAGGTTGGTAGGGTTGAAATGATGACATCATGTTGACATCAATAGAGGAATATTTCGAGATGCCTCCTCCAAAATATTCTCCAATACTAGAATATTCCCAAACCACTTTCAGTTTGCCACAACACCACCTCTATATAGTAAATGTGATGAGCCTGCTCTCTCAACTCAAACCCCAATATTTCTTAAGTCTTTTTAGTGTTATTTAGTTTTTTAGAGAAAGTTTGATAGACAGAAGAGAAGGGGCGCACAGCATAAATGCATATAAAATGTAAATCTGAGTTATTTCAGGCGAATTGACAATACAGAAGATGATAAATATGCTCAACAATGGATTTAGAACTCATAAACATACCCGGAAGTGTCCAGATTATTTATTTAAGAAAGTAGTCCAGTTTGCCAGCCAAGATGGTGAAAAATTGACCAAATCTGGTGTAGAAAGCTACAAAATGCAAAATCCAGCCTGAAAACGGTGGCAGATAAAGAGTACAAGCCAAACGCCTAAAATGATGAAGAGAAACCCTCAGAAAAGAAGGCGTTTCTCCAAGAAATGCCCAAATGCCCTTGCACAAGAGCCACGCACTTCACTGCAAACCACCTGAATTCTCACTTAGAAGGTACGGCCAAGAAGTATGATGTCTGCCAGATGAAATGAAGGCGCCATCTCCCAAAACCCTCTGAAACTGATAAAGAAATCCAATAGGAAACACAGCTCAAGCCCAGTAGAACCTCTGTATGAAGCTCTCACAAACTACACAAATTCAGCTGATCTCTCACAGCCTCAAAAGTGCTCAACACTGAAGAGTTATCGTTCTTCAATGGAAAAATTGTTCAAACCCTGATCACAGGAGAATGCACAAGAAATAGCACAAGGCAAAGTTGAAATTGTCAAAAGGTGAGTTTCTCATTGCCAGAAATGCCCTTTTATGCAAAGGCACGAATCCCAAGAAAATACGCCACTTTTGGATATTAAAATCTTTTAAATAATATTTAATTCATTTCAATAGTATATGAATTAAATACTTGGGCGCACTTTATTCATTTAAGTGATTTAAAATATTAAATCACTTTTAGAGAATATTTAAGTGATTTAAAAATATAAAGTCAATTTGACTTTATAATTAAATATTAAATCAATTAATATTTAAATCACTTAAAAACCCATAACTCACTCAAAACACCATATAATCCTGTCTTGAGTCAAAGGTCAGCTCTCCTTCACAGCCTGGTGAACCGATCGGGCTCACGAAACCGGCGATCAAACTCCAAAGTACCTGACCCTCTAACCATCCATTTAGCCCACAAGGGTCCAATAAATAGGCTAACACTCCCAAACAAGATCACTTGTTGAAAGGGGACATTACAAGAAATTGCCTATCAATAGTTTAAAACTGCCAACTTTTCATGGAAAACCATCCTAACGGATAATGGGCGATTTTGGGACTGCTCAAGTGGTTGTAGAAGGTGGTGCCAATAGATTAGTGATGGATGTAGGCAGAGGAGGGAGGTGTGCTATGGCAGTGCTGCTAGTGGTTATAGCATAGTGTCACTAGTAGTGAATGTTTTTTTTTATATCTGTATGACATATGGACTAGATGGCTGCTGTATGATAGAACAACAATTTATTTTGCCCCAAATTCCCTTAACATTGAACCTAGGCAAATTTTATATGAGGTTTTTGGGTATTCTATATACAATGGCAAGGTCTGTTTTGTTTGAAAATGCCCCAGAAACAAGTTGTGTGTGAATTTTAATGATCAAGCCCTTGTTTGCAACCAAACTTCCCAATCTTCAATTTCAGTGACACGAAAGTCAATCTTGATTTTCTTGAGTCCTTTGGGTGCTGTGGTGAGCTTAGATTTGTGTCATCAAACTCCAAAATTTACATGCAATAAAATAAAAAAGAGAAACCTCCTCACAATCTGATATAGTTACTCCTCCAAAGCTTCAATTGAAATTTCTATTTCTCAAAGGACACGAATCAGCTAAAGACACCAACAAAACTCTAATACCATTTTAGAATTTGCAAAACATATGTTAACTCATAAAGTAGTGCAAGTGATTGAATTTATAAGACCATTAAATACAAATGATAATGAAATTAAGTTAGAACAACAAAATTATCGTGCTCCGCGGGGATCGTCCCCTAGCCTTTTGGCCGTTCGTCCCAGTGCAGAAGCGGGGACGAGACGGCTAGAAGCGTCCCCTAGCAGTCCCCGCCTCGAAGTACAGTGCACACCTTCGCAAGGGGCGTAAGAGGAGCTAGCCGTGCAGCATCAAACCGATCCCCGACAGGTTGTCAGAGACTGCAGTAGCAGTACCCTCTGAGAAAAAAATCAGTCGCTTTTTTAAAAAAAAAATAAAGTTTTTTAAATAAAATGAAAGGTAGGGGGGGGCCCACAAGGGACGCCCCAATGTGTTTAACCTATTTTTTGCCTTATATGTTGCTTAAAATGAGAAAAGCAACTCATTTTTATTTCTTGCCTTGTGAAGTGAAGCATAGCAAAAGGAGAGCAGCTGAGTGAAGGAGAGAACAGCAGTTTGAAGAGGAGCTTAGGGCATCATTTCCACCATATTAGAGGTATGTTTTTCATCTTTGTTTTGTATTTGCTATTTGTTTTTAATTTTTGCAAGATTTTTTAAGTTTTTCAACACATAGAAAGGGCATTTAGGGTTTACTTCTTTTTTTTTTTAACTTGCAGCTCTTTGAAATCAAAAACTTCATAAAAATTTAGAAAACAACCATGAGTAGCAGCAGTGATAGTGAAAGTGAGGATATTGAAATCCAAATGCAAGAAAGAACTCAAACGCAAAGAAGTGAAAGAACAAGAAATAGACATAGAGGTAGTGCAACTGCAAACATTGGGGGGTGTTCAGAGAGTGGGAGTGGAGTAGGGTCAGCAAGTTCAAACCCATTTGAATGTCCAATTGAAAGCCTCAAAAAATGGGCAAAAGGCCCATTTAACCCCAAAAAACCTCTACTACAATTTGCAACAAGAGTTGATAAAGATAAGAAAAAAAATTCGGGGGGTAGTAGAGTATGGGAGTGTCATTTGTGCCACAAACAATATAGGGGCAGCTATACGAGATTTTATTGCCATCTTTTGTGGATTGGTGGTCAAGGGGTGAAAGGGTGTAGAAAAATAACCCAACAACAAAAAATTGATGCAACTAAATTTCATATGGAGGGGGAGGCATTAAGTAAAGGGGTTTCAGTTGAGAGTTTGCAGCCTAGTACGGGAATGCCTACACCATCACTAGAGGTTGCTTCAGCTTCTCACTCTCATGCGGGGGATGATTCTACTAGAGGAAAGAAAAGGAGTATGACTGTTGCTGATATGTTTAATGTTACAGCAAAAGATGGGGCTGATTCCTCTATTGCCAAGTTTTTTTATGCTAATGCCATACCATTTCATGTCTCACGTTCACCATATTTTAAACAAATGTGCAAAGATATTGTAATTGCTGGTCCCTCATATGTTCCACCTGGAGAAACTAAGTTACGCACCACCCTTCTTGATAAAGAGTACTCCAAGGTGAGTATTTTGATGGAGGATATGAGACAAACATGGTTGACAGATGGCTGCTCCATAATCATGGATGGGTGGACCGATATCAAACATCGGCCACTCATCAATCTTATTGTCACTAGTACAGCAGGCTCTTATTTTCTTAGAGCTGTAGATTGTTCAGGCAAAAGGAAGGATGCAACCTTCCAATTTCAGATTTTGAGAGATGCTATAGAGGAGGTTGGAGCCTCTAATGTTGTGCAGGTATGATTTAATTTGATTTTCTTTCGTTCTTATTTTTTATTTTGATTTTCTTCATAGTTATTTAAAATTTTCATTTTGATATCTATATTCTATACTAATCTAGTAATCTCATATCAACTTGATGATATGCCATTGCCAGGTAGTGACCGATTCAGCCCGTGTGTGTAAATTAGCTGGATTGATGGTGGAGAGTGCTTATAAGCACATTTTTTGGACCCCTTGTTGCGTGCATGCATTGAACAATACCTTGAAGGACATTGGGAAGATAGATTGGGTGAAGGCAGTGGTTGCAGAGGCTAGAGAGGTGCAAATGTTCATTTGCAACCATCAGACTTCACTTGCTTTGTTTAGAACATTTTCGAGGAAGGAATTCCTCAAGCCCGTGGAGACTAGATATGCCAGCTACTTCATTTTATTAGAGAGGATGCTTGAGGTCCGAGAGGCTCTACAATTAATGATGGTCAATGCAGAATGGGGTAGATGGCAAGAGTCAAGCACAACGGAGGGAAAAAGGGTGAAACAAAAAATCCTTGATGATGACTGGTGGTCCACAATGAGGTAAGAAAATTGGCATTGCTGATTTTATTATTTATTTGAATTATTAAATTTTATTATTGCTGATTTTCATTTTATTATTTAATATTTATAGGCTAGCAGCTTACCTGATTCTAATTTTTGTAACTTGTTTGCACTTGCAGTTATGTATGCTCCTTCATTCAGCCTCTTGTGCAAGTGATTAGATATGCTGATACTGACTCTCCTAGCCTTGGAGAGATTTATGAGACCTTTGATAGTATGCTTGGACAGGTCAAACAAGCAATTTATAGCAAGGACCCTTCTTTGGCATTTTATGAGGAGCATCTTAGGCCCATTGTGACGCGACGGTGGGACATTATGAACACCCCGCTTCATATGGCAGCCTATGCTCTCAATCCGAAATGGTATGCACCGAGGCCTGGGAGAGTGGCTCCATCTCATGATGAAGAGGTGAAAGAAGGCTTCATGAGGGCCCTTACAAAAATGTATACTTCAGAGGAATCTACCATACTTCGCACACAATGGCTTGCATTTGCCAATCTTCGTGGTCCAACCTTCGGCAAACCAGAGGCGAGGATGGATAGAGCTACATTGGCTCAAACCGACCCTATTGGATGGTGGACGTGGCATGGGAAGGATGCACCAGAGTTGAGATTACTTGCTGTTCGCCTTCTTTCACAGGTTGCCAGTTCCTCTGCTGCAGAGAGGAATTGGTCCACATATAGCTTCATCCAATCAGTCAAGAGGAACTGCCTTACCTCTAGACGATCGGAGAAGTTGGTGGCAGTACACAGTGCTTTGCGCTTACAGGATCGCCAGTCTAGTGAGTATCGTCAGACTCCAGCCTTACGTTGGGATGTTAATCCCGAAGATGCTACGCAGATTGAGGAGGAGGATGCACATGAGGGATTGGTGGGTGTTCCATTGGTTGAGACAGATCCTTCTATTGACATGGACACTGACACTGACTTAGACTCGTGCTCTGATGGCGAGGGCGATGCTGATTTAGACCTACCTTCTGCTGATTAGGGACCATGGACAGCAATATATTTTCTTAGTTTTATGTTTATCATGTCATTTCATAGTTGAGACTTGGAGCCTTTGGGCATTTTGGTTATAATTATCAAACTTTTATATGATATGTATGCACATTTATAATGAAAAGCATTTGAACTTTGTTAATTTGTTTGTCAATTCTCATGTGAAATCTCAATTCAAGTCTAATGATATGTATTAAGCTTATACAATGTCTAGAATGAATGCTTTATCAATGTTATGCTATGAACTTTTGAAATTTCTCTATATTTTTAAAAATTTCCCTATTTTTTTGTCAGTGTCCCTGCTGTCCCCTAAAAATGACCCAAAAGTACCCTCGTACCCGAGAACTTCGCCCGTCTGGGTACTCCCGATCCCAGAAACCCAGGTGGAGCATAGCAAAATTATTTTCTTGAGAGAGGTGCAAAAGCTCACAATAGCTTTTTCAATCATCCATAAATGGAAGGAAAGAGTTACAATATATCGCCTCCAAGATTCTAAATCTATGAGGATGAAGAAGAGGCAAAAAATTAAAAAACAAGGGATTTGCTTTAATGAATTTTCCAAATTTGTAATGATAAAGGAAAAAAAGAATCCTAGGAAAGGAGAATGTGTGCAACACATTGTTCTATCCTAAGTAAATTTAATAAACATGTGCAGTATCACACTTAGGAAAAAACATATCTAAGGTGCGTAAAATATCACACTAACAAGCTTTAACAAAAGTATTATGAACAAGAAATCTAGAGCAATTTTGGTAGCATAACACAAAAAAACACTGACTATGAAACCTTCATCTCAAGCACCCAATAAATAGGTGAAACAATACATGAAACTATCAAATGGTAATTAGGAAACCATTAGTAAAACTATTCAAAATGTGGCATTCAAATCCCTAATAAGAAATCCAACATCCAAATCCCAAGATGAGCCCTCAGGTTAAAAATAACATATTTCTTCCTCGTGCCATAAGCTTGTCATAATCCAAACACTGACTTGGGTGCTCCATCTTGGCTCAATTATCTCCATTCAAACATGTGTCATAAGTTGGTCAATAAGTGTAACTCTCTTTCAACTATCTTACATTTCATAGATGCTCATACATTTCCAAAGTAAGAGGCCCAACTTTTGAAGGCCATAAATTTTGATCGTAAAGTCAATTGAGCCTTGTTTTTTAAAATTGTAGATCTCAAAGAGGTCAATGCCGCTATAATTAGCTTACTTTGGTTTGTTAGAATATTATATTATGATTTTATTAATGGTCAATTATATCTACAATAGTCGGTAGGTAGTTGGTAGGTAGACATTTAATGTCTATAGTAATTTACTCCTATATATTGTAATCTTCTCCTTTTGTTAATACAAGCAATTTTTTAGCTAATAGCTAAAATTGTTTCATGGTATCAGAGCACGTCTGAGCTTCCCTTACGGGAGGGCTCAGGGTTCTAGGAGGGTTTCAGAAATTTTGTGAGAAGAATTTCGTGAGCTTTTTTCATCCTTTTTGGACACTGCAAATTGCGGGTCTTTTTCTGCCATGAAATCAAGGGTTTTGAAGGCGCTATCATTTTTGAAGCTTTTTGTGGCTCTTGTTAAAATTCGAGGGTTCTTTCTCTACAAATAAAAATTCGTGGGTAGGCGTCTTTTTTTGGAGTTTTTCGCATCATTCTCAGTGACGCTCGCGCGACTTTCTGGTCATGCTTTTCTTGCGCGACATTTACCAGTTCGTGGGGCTGAGTTTTTTAATGCTGCTTGCATTTTTGCCTTCAAAAAGTCGCGATTTTTTGGTCTTTTGAGCCCACGTTTTCTGCGCGTTTTTAGAGTCCACGATTTTTCATCTGGACTGGTCGCGTCTCTGCTTATTTTTGGGCGCGTTTTTACTGACGTGTTTTTGCAGACGCGTGTTTTTGTTCACAGCCCGATTTTTGGTTTTTTCTTCTTTGAATCTGAGCCTCAAGAGGTCGCCTCAGTCTGCAACCATGTCATCTAGGGTTTGGCATCACTTTTGCCAAATTTTTGTATAGATTTGAGCTGTTTTCTGCAATTTTTCTAGTCTTCAATGGTGGTCTAGGGTTCTAGAATTTTCGTCTAGGGTTTTGACCCTCCAGTTCAAGGCGGAAATTTTTTTCGTTTACAGATTGTTGGTGGGTTTTTTGAGAACTCAAATGGGTTGGTCTCCGATTTTTTTGGGTGCTTTGTTTTTTGTGCCTTGGTTTTTGTGCAGATTTATTCTGGTGGCTAGGGTTCCAAACCCTCTGTTTTTCCAACCGACAATTGATGTGTTGGGTTTTTAAGTATTTTTTCCCTTATATATAAAAAAAATAAATCTAGATTTATGGGTTTTAATATTTTTTCCCCTTAAAAAAATCTGTATGGGTTTTCATAATTTTTTCCCTTAAAAAATTTTGGGAGGGTTTATAATTTTTTCGTCAAAAATTAAGAGTTTTTTCATGTATACCCTAGTCAGGGTTTCTATTGTTCGGGAGGGCTCTCTAATATTTGGTTTTTACCATTTTATCTGAAAAAACGATGATTTGTAATCTTGGGTTTGGCGATTTTTTCCTCAAAAATCGTGGTTGGTTGCTGTCTATATTGGTCGCACTTGGAGTTGTTGAGGCGAACATCTGCATCACTGGCTTCTTGCAATTTGTTCTCGGGCGTTGTGCTCATCTGCAACAAAATTTTGACGGTTTGCTGATTTATCCTCAAAATTGTGGCAGCTGTTCTTGGTGTGTCTCTGGTTTCAGGGAGGGACAACTCTATTACCCAACGTCAGGTTAGACATTTTGTGATGACTTCTAGTTAGCAGTTCTGCAGATTCTAGGAGGGTTAGTGGCAGAGTCAGTGGCAGGCTCTTGTCTCTTGTTGCAGAGCTTTCTAAAGAAGGGGCAACCTTCTCTATTTTTTTTTTGGACGGTCTTTTGGTACTCTTGGTCATCAACATTCTGCAGATCCAGGGAGGGTCTCAGCAGCAACAGAGTGTTCTGAAGAATTTGTGACCAACGACTTGCAGATTGTTTTTTGTAGGCTAGTTAGACGATTGACCATTAAGGGAGTGTTAGAATATTATATTCTGATATTGTATAATGGTCAATTATATCTACAGTAGTTGTTAGGTAGTTGGTAGGTAGACATTTAATGGCTACAGTAATTTACTCCTCTATATATTATAATCTTCTCCTTTTGTTAATACAAGCAATTTTTTAGCTAATAGCCAAAATTGTTTCATGGTTAGGGCCCATTACGATATTTTTTTGGGGCCAAAATTGATCTCTAGATCCATGGAAATTCCATTTTTATGTTTTATAGCTTAAATTTTTTATTTTTGTGTTTTTTACATTAGGATGCAAGGTTGAGACACCTTTTCTAACATTCTCCCACTTGTTAAACACCTTGCATGAGTAAAGAGAATACTGACATTATCAACTATCTGCTAGGGGTCAAGAGGCCCATAGACTTATTGCACCACTTGAACTTCTTTGTTTTGACTAGTTTCGTCAATGTATCTACAATATTTTGCAAAATGACAACTTTCTTTAGCATCATCCTCCTACCCTATACCATCTTAGGGACAAAATGGTACTGGACATCTATGTGCTTTATTCTCACATGAAGGTTGGGTTCTTTACTAGACATATGACATTCTCACTATTGCAAAGAAATATGATAGTTATCGGACTTAGCTGCACATCTAAACACAAATTCTTAATCCAAAGGGCCTCCTTACAAGCATGAGTAGCTGTAGCAGACAAAGCGACTGCAACTTGTCACTTATTCATCCAATTAATAACACCACTAAATAAACTAAACACATATCCACTGGTAAATCTTTTGTTATTGACATCTATTCAATTTGAATCCACATTTCCATTGAGTGGTCTATTGTAGAATCACCATGATGACAAATAGAGTGCTTGAAAGTTTCTTGCAAATATTTGAAGACCCTATTAATTGCATTAACTATAAAACGACTTAAGATTCTCACTACTTGTAATGTCTGCTCTAGTATGAAACATAGCATACATCAAGCTTCCAATCGCATTGGCATAAGGAACACAAGCCATATCCTCCATTTCTATGGTTGTCGTAGGACACTACTCCACTGGAAACTTGGTTCCCATGGAATAGGAAAACCCAAAGTTTTGCAATTTTCCATGCTGAAATTTTGTATAGAGTTCAAAATTCAAATAATTACTTTGACCCAACCAAAGTTTTTGTTCACCATATCTTTTCAAATCTCAATACACAAGATATACTTGGTAGCCTCCAAGTCTTTCATGTCAAATAGTGTTGAAAGCTAAAACTTCAAATCACAAATCATATCCTTATTGTTATAAAAAAATAATATATCACATCTTTATTTTTTATAAATAAACAATATATTATTTATGGACAATATGATAGTAATGAATCAATCATCATCATTTTATAAAAGACACAGTGATCTGATTTGTGTTGCAGAAATCTCGAGTTCAACACAAATGAATCAAAATTTTGGTACCACATTTTGGAGACTGTTTGAGACCATACAATTTTTTACGATTTGTAAACCAAAGAATCATTGCCTCATTGCCTTTAACAACATAGTGCTTTGGCTATGTCACGTAGATCTTTTCCTCCAAGTCACTATGCAAGAATTTTGTTTTCACATCCATCTAGTCTATCTCTAAATCAATAGTTGCTGCTATAGATAATAAGAACTTGATACATGTTAGGTTATTAATCGGGGAAAATATCACCAAAGTTGATTCACTCAACTTGGGTATATCCTTTTGCAACCGATTTTGCCTTGTACTTTTCAACATCGCTATTTGAACCAATCTTCTTTTGGAACACCCATTTACATCCAATAGGGTTTCTTCCTTAAATGTAACTGTCTCCTCATCCACAATTGTTCTCTAGGACATAAAATCGTACATATCCATCGCCTCCTTCATATGGTCTCATTAGTATTAATAATTAAAGCAAAATATTGCCAATTTTGAGGAGTATGTTTGTCTGGGAGTTGACCTCCTTAGGTCCTTCATAAGTTTATGGTTTGACCTTCTTGGTCTTTGGGGTTAGTTGAACCATATCTTTCTTGCGATCCTCATTTGGCTGGAACACTGTGGAAGAAGGCTTAATCTCTTTGAAAATAACACTTTTATTGTACAAAACTCCCTCAGTCATAGGGTCTTAAAGCTTGTACCTTTTCACACCGACACCGTAGATGATGAAGATATATTTCACTACCATATTCTCCAACTGTAAGTGTTTCTCCCTAGGCATGTGTGCATATGCCTCAACCAAAAACTCTAAGATGATCTAATAATGGCTTTTTGCCTATCCATGTTTTCATAGGAGTCTTATCAACAATAGTTGATGTAGGAGACTTGTTAATCAAGTAACAAGCTGTAGCAATTGTTTTTGCCTAGAACTTCTTTTCCAAGCTAGCTCCACTAAGCATATTTGTAGTCCTCTCCATTAACATCTTATTCATTCTTTTTGCAACTATATTTTGTTGAGGGGTATATGGAGTTGTTTTATCACTTTTTCCCATGCTCCTTATAGAATCTATAAAAAAATGTTGAACATGTTGATGTTAGCAGCGTTGATTGTATCCTTCCAGCCAGATCGAATAAGGTGGACAATTAAATGTAGCCTATTGGCTATTTAATTGTTGAGTTCGATCTTCATGAATGGCCACGTCATTTGATGATTAATATTTATTTAATATAATTGGCACGATTTCCTTAAGAGGCGCAATTCTTTATGAAGGCTGACCCATTACTTACAAAGGACATGCCTCTTGGATGAGGCCGACATATTGTTTTGGAAAGACACATCTCTACCTCCATCTTGTACATATACTACTTCATGTAACTCTCTTGGCATCGATTTCATTGTTCTTGCATTCCACTTCACTTCTGCTTGGCGCGAATTTGTACAAGGCGGATTGAGCTATCTTAGTTCGTCCTTATTGAAGGCTGAGAGTTGATCAGCAATTTGTCTCTATATATTTCTGTGTGCATCATATTATTGGTGCTGGTATATAGGCATTCACATCGGCCTCTTGTAAGGAGATCATTATTGTGTTGATTCAATATATAAGTGATATATTGTTGCTGGGTTTTTCTCCCTCAAGAGGAGGGTTTTCCCAGGGTATCTGCTGTGTTATTGTGTCTGATTTTGAATTAATTTTCTGTGCATTACATCTGATCATAAAACTAACAGAACAAAAATTATTTTCATTATGATGCAGAGGGGTGGTGAACACACTCAAACAATCTCAGCTAGATCACAATTAAACAAGGAAAACACTCTTCCAAAGGATCTTAATTTTTAGACATCAACTCACCCTCAAAACCCTTATAGGGTTCCAAACACAAAAAATTGGCATAAAAGTTAAAACTCTACAAACACCTCAAGACCTCAGATCCTTGGAGTTTCAGACACCTTTTACCAAGTTCTTCAACATACTAAGAGATTTCATGGGGTTCGTTTGTAACAACTATGAGTTTCAATACAACACACCCTGCCTAGGCTACTCAAATTAGGCTTAGTTTACAAAGAGAGTGCCTTGTAGACTTTACCAAGCCCTCTGAAACTTTGGGGCAGCAATTCAAATGCCCAAAAATCACTGAATCCACCCTTAGAACTCAGGTTCAAGCCCTTTTGCACGCTAAACCAAGAAACCCTCCCCTTACATGCACAAAACAAGGGTTTTATTAGAAATCCATACTCCCATGCTTATCTGACCCAACCAAAACATTTATCAGGCTTCAAATACCCTGTACCAACTTCACAAACCTTCACAAGGACAATCCCAAGTCCATTTTCACAAAACCACCCCTCATTACCCCTTTTTGCACATGGAAAACAACTTGTTTGGCCCTAGGGCATCATCTCATTCTCTTCCCACGTATTCACAGACTGTAAGAACAACAAAGAAACATTATTAGATCCTAAGAGAAGCCATTCCACCAAGACACAGGTCTGTACGGTAGGTGGAAGGCTTAAGACATCATTTTGTTTTCTTCAAAACCCTTAACACAGAAAAACAGGGCAGTTACAAAGAAATGCATATATCTTTTACTAATTCCTGTATTAGGACTTCAAATCAACTTCAAATGATAGCAAATGCATATATCAACGTTCACAGAAGTTTTCAGACCATATCAAGCCTGTACGGACCTGTACAAGTCTGGAAAAGACAGGAAAAACAGGAAATTCTGAGAAATAACAGAGTTTCTTATTGATTTTCTCCTCCAATTCTCCTAGCCAACCCTTACAATGATGTTATTCACCTTTTCAAAGGTTCTTCCACCCAAAACCACCGACCAACTACCGTCAACTACTTTTTAAACCTCCTTGTGACCGTTGGATGCAAAAATGCATTGTTTTTACAATTTTGTTGACAACATTGTTACATATTTTGCAACATTTTGCAATAATTGCATTTTTGGCCCCAAGTGACTCTAAATCAACCTAATACACCTTGAATGATCACATTAGACCCTATTCAACCTAGACTAAGACCTTACTCACCAAAATCCTCTAAAACCCATGATTACATGTATTTTGCATTTTTGAGCAACTTGACATCTTTCAACATTGTTTCACCAAATGGCTCTTCCAAACAACTAATAGGACTAAGTTAAGCCTAAATACATTAAAGAGTGGTCCTAATGACCTTATTTAGCATAATAACTCAAAGATGCAACAAAGTCCTAAAGCCTACTTGAAATCATCATCAATTTTAATGGTGCCCCTGCACCACATTATTAGTTCTCTAAACCTTGATTTTTCTACTAGTCTAATTTTTTGCAAGAGCCTTAAACTTATCTAAAACGATTGAAGACTTACGATTTACTTCTAAGGAAGTATATCTATGTCCTTTAAGAATAATCATCTATGAAAGATACACAATACAAAGATTTTGAAATCAAAGGAACATTTATAGGACCAAAAACTTTGGAATGAATTAGATCCAACACCTTAGAAGATTTGTGAGAACTCAAATAAAAATGGACGTGGTTTTGTTTTTCATATATGCAATGTTCACATAAATCAAACTCCAGAGCACAGTCATTTAAAACCTTTACAAGATTTTTATTTTTTAGGGTTCTTAGACCCTTCTCAGCTAGATGGCCCATTTTTTTGTGCCATAATATCATTTTCTTTGCGGGTAGCTTGGTCTTTGAAGCAAGAGCACCCTTAGGTACCTAGAAAACACGTCAATCAAAAGTAGATGCAACACTCCTATTTGCTGTTGCTTCTAGTGGTGAAAGTGTAGATTCTATAGATCTATTCACAATAAGAATAGAACTATTGCACTAAACTATGCATGCATCCATCTGAAACAGAGTGCCTGCACGAAAACATTTAGCAAACAACATAGCTCCTTGCACACCCCCATCATTAAGCTTGCTAACTAAAAGTAGGTTCCGTGCCAAACCAAGGATATGTAGTACAATATTTATCCCTTTTGTATGTCTATTAGGGAACTGAATCAACACTCTTCCATGACCAACAATTTTCAGGTGATAATTATCTCCAATGCATACCTTCTTGCCATTGTATTCTTTATACTACCTCATCCATTTTGAGTTTAGACGTAGTGCATAACAAAGCTGTGCAACGACCCTCCTCCATCTTCACTCTAGTGAAGTGCAGCTAGGTAATTGATGTAGGCGCATCCTTTGATGCACCTTTGATGCACTTTGTTGCCATTTTGTAAAACCTTGAATTTTGGGTTGATTGGGTTTGTTTTGGGTCAATAAGGTCATTTAGGACCATTTTAGGATGTTTGGGTGCAATGTTGTTAAAAGTTGCAAAACGTTGTCATTCTTGTCAAACAAAACTTGTAAAAGTCATTATTGTTAACCAAGAGGTTAGAAGGCAGTTGGGCAATGGTGGTTGATGGTAATTGAATGTAAAGGAGATGTACACATGCAGGCCAAGGTTGGAGAAGGATTGAATGAGAAAAAAACTTCACGTTTGCACATTTTACCTTGCATTTTCTGTGTAAAACAGTCTGAGAAACACGTTGTACGGCCTGGTGCGATCTAGTACGGCCCTAAAACTGATTGAAAAAGTTGGAGAAGAGTTTTAGCTTTCTAATGCTTTGGTTTGGTAGAATTTCATTCAGTTTTGTGCAAGATATTGCAATTTTTGTGTGAACAGGTCTAAACCCTACCTAGGGTTTCCAGGGAGCATAAATAAATCATGTGCAGAGTTTCCACCGTCCAAAAATCATGAAATCTGGTGGAAAGCTCTGTCTCATGCCTATCTACCTTCCTGCAGGAGGAGAGTTCATAATGTGCATGTGTGAAGGAGTTGTGGAAGACTGTGTATGCAGAATTGCAGGGAGACAGTCCTGAAACCCTAGGTTCATTGCTGCTTTGATAAATCTATGCGTTGTTTACTAGTGGTAGGATAGAAAATCATTGTGGCATGTTGTAAAAGCCCTGTACAGGCCAGGGGTTCATATGACAAGTTGTTCTTTCCTTTGTTTGATGTCATTGCCTAGAATGCACTAAGAAGCAACAAGTCCATATTTGCAGAAATCATTGTGGTGACCAATTTTTGGGCTACAAGTGTTTGGAAATCCATAGAATGTGTTGAGACAGGTTTGAACAAGCCAAGACTTCCATGTTCCATGTTGTTTTCATTGTTGAATGCCATTAGGTTGTTGTTTCCATGTTTCAATGTGTGCACTAGGAAGCCTTTAGCCATTGTTTGAGATGAACCACTTGTGAAGGGTGTCACAATAGTCAAGTTGTGTTAGGATAAGTCCTTCTTCATCATATTGGTATCAGAGCCAATAAAGTCAAGAACAAGTTATTCTAGTGTGTTGTGTCAAGCAAAGATGTCTCCAAGAGTGAATGCTGTTGAAAGAGCAATAGAAAGGTTAGCCAAAGAGATGGGAGACAAACTTGCCCAAGAGATGAGAGAAATGAGAGAAAGTCTTGATGCAAGACTTAAGGTAGTAGAGACTAATCAGAGAAGAGGAGTGATCACAAGAGATTTGAGATGGATGAAAACAATCCACCACAAGAAGAACCCCATGAAGAAAGAGATGTCGAAGAGTTAAGGATGGAGAGATTGCTGAAAGCAGTCAGAGGTGAAGGTTCCAAAGTGAAGATGGAACTCCCGGTGTATTCAGGTGGCTTGAATAGTGAGGAACTTCTTGATTGGATAGGAGAGTTAGACAAATATTTTGAATTTGAAGATGTACCTGAGGAGCAACAGGTGAAGTTGGCCAAAACAAAGTTGAAAGGCCATGCATCACTTTGGTGGGATTATGTGCAAGAAGAGAGAAGGAAGAAAGGCAAAGCAAAGATCACCTCTTGGGACAGAATGGTTGCAAAGTTGAAAGGTAAAGTAAATTTCTACCTAGTGGTTATGCCACTCAATTGTATAGGAAACTACAGAACTTGAAACAAAGACATGGATGTAAAGGAATATACAAAAGAAGAATTGTAGATTAGGCCATATGGAGGACAATGTTGATAAGGTTGCAAGGTACTTGAATGGGCTGAAATATAGCCTACAAGACGAATTGAGTCTCACAAGCCCTAGAACGGTAGAAGAATACTACCAACTAGCCATGAAGGCTGAAGAAAAGTTGAAAAGAAGACAAGAGAAACAAAGCAGAGGTAGGGGAAGGACTTTTAGAGGAAGAGGATCATTTGCTGGGAGAGGACAGTCCCAAAGGTCTCAAGGAGAGACAAGTAATTCTCAAGAACAAACCTCAGATTCAAGGGGTGGTTTTAGGGGAAGAAGATCAAATTTTAGGGTCAGATTTGGGCATAGAGGAGGATCAAGTGGCTTCATTGGAAAATGCTACAAATGTAATAAATTTGCAGGCCATCAAGCATGGGAGTGCCTTGAAGAACAGTCATCTACTTCTTTTAAGAGTGAAAGGAGGAATCAAGTAGCACAAGGTGGAGATGCTGAAAGTTTAAATTCTTCACCACAATCTGCAGAACCAAAAGTTGTAGAGTCTTTGTTGATGAGAAGAACCTTGATCAAAGTGCCCATGGAGAAGGAGCCACCTCAAAAAAAATCACTCTTCAGGACCACTTGCAAATGCTAAGGTAAATGTTGTCAGGTTGTCATTGATGTTGGTAGTACTGATAACTTAGTTTCTATGGAAATGCTAGAAAAGTTAAAGTTGAAAAGATTACCCCATGCCACTCCATATAAGGTCTCATGGTTAAATAAAGGGCAACAAGTGTTAGTAAATGAGCAAAGTTGGGTAGAATTCCAAATAGGGAAATATAAGGACAGTTTTGTGTGACATCATCTTTATGGATGTTTGCCATATGCTACTTGGTAGACCATGGCAATGTGATAGAAAGCAGTCGATGATGGTAGGAAGAACACCTATGTCATAGAGAAGGATGGGGTCTCTTATGCTCTCACACCTTTGAAAGAGGAAAGCCAAGAACAACAAGTGGGATCTAGTGTGATGTTGGTAGGTGAAAAAGAGTTCATTAAAACCATGGAAGAGGAAGAAATGGGCTTTGCAATCATAACCAAACCTAGGACTGTTGTTATAGCAGTTAAGATGGATAAGTTGCCTTTGGAGATCCAAGATTTGCTCAAGAAGCATACTGATATAGTGGTAGAGGAAATCCCAAACTCATTGCCTCCAATTAGGGATATAAGTCATCGCATTAACTTCATACTACGGGCTAGTTTGCCTAATAAAGTGGCCTACAAAATCACACCACAACAAAATGAGGAGATCAAGAAGCAAGTGCAGGAGTTGCTTGATAAAGGGCTAATAAGAGTATTAAAATAATATTTAGTTTTTTAATTTAATGGTCAATATATTATATATTTTATTGTATTCTACTAGATGAGAACGTTTCTTCAGTTTCTTTTTAGAAACTTTGTATTTTTGCAATCTTTGTAAACTCTATAAAGAGATTTCATCTATTTAATGTAAAGATATCGAATATTTTCAAATCTACTTTGTTATATGGTATCAAAGTGGGAGAAATTTTGGGTGCCAAATTTTTTTTATTTTTGCAGAAAAAAATTTCACATGGAGGATTTCTGACACTTTGTGAAGGGTTTTTGGACACATTTTATGAGCATGGATTTTTTCAAGCTTTTTGGGCGTCATTTCATATTTTTCTGGGCATGATTTTTTTTCGCGCGACCCTTCTTTCTTCATAGATTTCTACTAGTTCCGAAGTTTTTTTTGTAATGGATTTCTTCTTATTCTGGGCGCTGTCTTCTTTTTGCATTGTCTGGCCAATCATCTGAACTTGCTTTGTGGGTAACTCTTTGGTGGGTTCCTTTTATTGTGCACGTGTCTGCCTCCTTTGATTTTCTAGTGGAATTTTTTCTACAAATCGACTGGTTTCCAGATTTGCACCAGTTCTTGGTATTCGTGCAGAATTTGACTTAGGGTTTTGAACCTTATATTCTGTCAGAACTTGTCTGTTAAAATTGTGACCTCGGGATTTGCGCCATTTTTATTCTGTTATATTTCTATTATCTTTGTCAAACTTTGGCTGAGCAAAAATGGCCTCTTTTTCTCATATTATGCTCGAGGGCAGTCAAAAGTTCAATGGCCGTAACTACAATACTTGGAAGCAGTGGATGATGACTATCTTTGAATATCGCTGCCTCGATCAGATCATTCTAGGTAAAAAGACACGACCAACATCGGGTGATAAGGACCAAGAAAAGTTTGATGAACAAAATTGTGAAGCGGTGATGCTCATTAAATTGTCTATCACTGATGATCAGTTGCCTTAAGTTTTGTCTGGTAAATCAGCGAAGGAGATTTGAGAACATTTGAAGGATCTTCATGAAACTTCTGACAAAAGCCGTGCGTTCTTCTTGAAGAACATGCTGTTTTCTATCATGATGGATGAGAAAACATCTTTGTAGGTGCAATTGACCAAGATTAAGGACATCCGTGATCAGCTTGAGGCGATTGGTCGAAAAATGGAGGAAGAAGATATGGTAGTCATCACTTTGAAAAGTCTACCAAAATCTTACGAGCATTTTATCGAGACTCTCAACATTACTTCAGCTAATGTTGATTTGAAGTTTTTAGATCTTTGCACCATACTTTTGTAGCAAGATCGTTGGAAACAACAGTTCGCTAGCGGTGCTAGTTTGTTTTCCACTGAGTAGGCATTTCTTGCCAAGACCGTTCAGAAGAATAAGGGAAAAAATCAACCCTCTCAGCAGACCAGTCAAGCGCAGTCTTCAGATTCTTCCAAAAAGAAGAATGTTCAATGCAACTATTGTCATAAGTATGGTCAAATGAAGAAAGATTGCCGGAAACGCTTGGCTTCTTAACAAAACAAACAAGGAGAGTCTAAGCCTAAAGCTAATGTTGAAGAGTACACTGAGCAGGAGTCTGCGTTCTATGCCTTCATGGCCAAGAGTCCTGCAGATCTTGTTAAATCCTCTGCCTGGTACATTGATTCAGGTGCTTCTCGACATTTAACTCATTTCCAGGATTGGTTCATTGAATACACACCCTTCAGAGACTTTGTTATCTTTGGAGGAG